>OY757939.1:5815077-6080077 GCA_963585895.1 Sepioteuthis lessoniana
GTGTAGTTGCGTGCTTGTCTGTCTGAGTGTATGCATACACGTTTATGTGAAAAAATCAAAGAGAAAGAGAAATCACCCCTCACACACATAATTGTTTGGGTTCTTTGTTTTAATGACATGTCAACCTTCGTGGATTATTTATTTCTAATGCCACCCTTGTAGAAGGACATTCGTATTTAATCCTTTCCTCGGGGATAATGTGGTTCATGCCTTTCCCGAGAGTATTAGTCCAGAAGTGAACCCAGTTGCGCTACTGAACTTCGAACTCGCTTACCACGATATCATAGTCTTACATGTTAGGCACCACATTTCCCGACATTTAATCATACATAAATAATGATATATGCCTTATATAGCGTGTGATAAAAATTCATTAATACTATGACGAAGAAAATGTGCCACAACCAAAAATGAAGTCTACTTTTTTGCTGAATATAAAAGTCAATAAGCATTTTAAAAAATAAAAAGGAAGTTTTCGCCTTAGGAACAAAATGTACTGTGAATTTCCTGAGGCCTGTATTGCAGACTAAGCAACATTCAATAACGACGTCTAATAAATAAAATTAATAATTAACGACCAATCGGTAGGGCTTAGGATAGGCTGACTGTATTCTTTGCAGATAGATAAGACACCCATCACCAAAAAACAAGTGTTCTGCGTATACTGTATCTGGTGGTGAGGCTCCAGTTCTGGAGATCTGGAAACTGCAGAGTACCTATCTATAGTCATTATTCGCAGGTCTCCTGTGTCTTTGAATATTAGTTATAGTTAGGAAATTATCTACGATACTCGATATCATATAACCGTACGTATAAAAATGAAAAATCTGAAGAAGCAGCTAAACAGAAAATGTAAAAATGAGTGTACAACGTACGGAATTCCATAAACTATATACATTAAATAACGCCAAACTAGTTGAGATGCCGTTAAAATCAAACATTCAATTATGAACGGTAATTAAAAACAGTGTAGCGTTCTTTGTGACTACTAATAACACTACTAATAATAACGATGTGTTCTTCTCTGTTTCTGATTTGAAAATATTATACTATAACAGCCATTAATCCTTGATTACAATGCCTTGGACAATATAGAGAAGATATTTTGCGTCACTGCTTATTTGGAGAAAAAATATATAGAATTATCTAAAAATAAATGCAAGCCATTAATATTATAATGATTTATGATCGAGACAAGAAACTAAAAAAGATTGCATGTCATAGAAGCTGATATTATAACAATTAAAAGAACATTGATTTGATGTTTCTAGCTCAAAGAATGATTTTTTTAAAGGATGTGTTCAAAATGACCACCATTGCACTTGTCTCAGTAATAAATCATTATCATATTAATGGGTTGTATCTATTTTGTGACACCCTGTGTATGACATTTGATTCAGATAGTGTTACCGATACGGAAATTTTAATTTTCTAATTCTATTTTGTAAAATTTAAATGAATACATTAGAACAACTGAACATCTTGTATAAGTATAACATAATTGGAAAGTGAGGTATATTTATCACATGTATTGTAAGATTTTTATTAAATCCTGAGTGGAATAATATAGTAAGTTCTAGCAGAATGATGGACAATCATTGAATTCGAGCTTAGTCTGAGACCACTGCTCTCATGAGATGGTTTCCGTCAGATGACCCAAATGATTTCAGTATTAGAATAAGTTAGTAATTTAGTGAGAAAATCCAACGCGAAGATGAAGGTTCTCCATCATACTATCAATGATTCTTTGTTTAGGCCGCTGCAAGTAATGAAGGGAAAAGTCGTATGAAGTTGTGCTCGTTTTGATATACCTCATCGACGAATAAGAACGAAGATGCCCACATCTGAGTAGACATTCGAGCAACTGTAGCGTTGAACCAGAGAAGAGACTTTGAGAACAAACTGAAATGAAAAGAGGAGATGGAAATTGACCCATTGGTGAGCAAGGATTAATATAGTTTAAGTCAGCCGATCAAAGTGCTATACAACATTCGTATTTGATGTTTACACCAAATTTAAGGTAATCAATGTCAACTAAAAAAAAACATTACGAAACCAGTTTCAATGCCTTTTGCTAAGCGTGTATGCTTTTTCCTTCTTTTTTTTTTTTTTTTTTTTTTTTTTTTGCTAAACAAATAACTGTGCAAGTTCAGCACAATGCAGACTTTTTATTTTCTAAACTAACAATTCATCTCAAATGGAATTTTTCATAGGTGCTTCAACCCATGTAAAAACCGCTGGAATAAGTGATTCTGTGATTAAAATTAGCGTGGAAAATACGAATGCTTACAGACCGAAATGTAGTAATCGAAACAATAAGAGTGAAGAATACGCATGCTATTGATTCGTTCAATGGTAAACATTGTTTTTTTCTGACACATTAGAGGACAGCAAATTGATATGTACTTGATAGAGTTTATGAAAGTCGAAAAAGTTTTATTATTTGATGACTTGTAAAATAAAGTAAGAATGAATATCACTTAGTTGCAGATATTTTTTGTCCAGTGAGTCATGAAATATCTCGATTTCCCAGTGGGACAACTGACTCTTATAATTAAGATCCAAAAGATTTTTTTTTTTCATTTACCCCGTTATCTCAATGTCGCGTTTGTTCAAATAATATTTTATTTATTTATTTTTCTGGAAAGTGCTGAGAACAAAAAGCTCAAACCAAATTACAGAGAACAGGTAATATTTCATGAAAAACAATCGACATTAAAACTGAGTAATCTTATGAAACTTCCTCAACGGAGCTTACAACACACTATTTCATCTGCAGAAAGATCAGAACCCTATAAAGGGGGTGTCCTATGAATGACACTAAACGGCATCTGGTGGTGCGTCTCTAATACAACCAGTCGGCTGAAACTTTAGAATACACCGACTGTTTCTCTGCAAAAGGGAAAGACTCCCTCAACGAATGTCCTGTATATGACACTAAATAATCTCATGGTGAGGTTCCAGTAATGCTAGAACTTTAAGGAATGCGAGCACCTCTCGCTCCCTGGTCCACTCTCGCCCGGAATGGTAGCACTTGACAGGGTCCTATCTATGTGTCAAATAGAACTAAACTGTGTACTTCTGCTAAACTGAATTATTTGAAATAAAACTGTCTAATGTGTAACAATGGATTTACCATTACTGACCTACAATAGTTGATGTTCCGTAAAACCAAACCAAACTAAACTGCAGATATGAGGAGTGTGGATTGCCCCTTCATTGCCACTACTCTCATGTCCACTCTGACCAGAAATGGTAGTACCTTTTAGTTCCCATCTATAAGACTAATAGATATGTTTAAATATTATTTATATTCAATAGACCTGTGAGTAAAAGAAATCTTGAAAAACTAAACAAAAATCTAAAAATGAAAGTGGTTCGTAAAAATAATCCTTGACAGGTTAAAATTCGGTTAAAATCACTCAATCTTATCTGTCTATTTACTAATATTTATTCTTGTTCGTGGTGTAAAGGTTATCGTCGTGGGAAATGGACACGGCAACACGAGTTCAAATCCTGGCCGAGACTGATTGCATTTCACAGGGCACTAATACCCTTAGGAAATGTATGAATCCAATTATTTTCTCTCCAGCTATGGGTAAGTAGTAGGGCAGACTGAGTTCTTCAGCCTTTTTGAGGCAAGTAGTCTAGGAGAAGGTATACTCTGAATTTAAACTTGTTAAACTTCACTTAAAAAAATTGACCTTGTGTCATATCCTGCCCGAGTTGAGGGGTTGGTAAATATGAATATTTATTCTTAATTTTTTGTAAGAACCCCCCCATGAGTGTCCTGTATATGACACTAAACAATCTGATGGTGATGTTCCAGTAATGCTGGAGCGTTGGGGAATACAGAGTACCCCTTTATTGCTATTGCTCCCAGGTCCAATCAGTGGTAGCACCTGATAAGGGTCCTATCTATGGGTTAAATAGAACTAAACTGCCTATCTATGCTAAACTGAATTGTTTGAATTAGAACTGTTGGACAAAACGGAATAGCTTGAAATAGAAATGTTTTTGACAATTAAACTGTGTACTTGCATTCAAAGTGTGTACCTATGTTAAACTGATTTGTTTGAAAAGGAACTGTTTTTGACTTTGAAATTATACTTGAGCTAAACTGAATTGTTTAATATAGGACTGTTTTGACATTTAGCTGAGTGAAAACAAAATCTATACTTATACTAAACTGAATTAACTGAATTAGAACTGTTTGAATGAACTGAATAGCTTGAAATAGAACTGTTTTTGACAATTAAACTGTATACTCATGATAAACTGAATTGTCTGAAATAGAACTGATTATTTGTATAAAATGGATTTAAATAGAACTAAAGAGTGTACTTAACTGAACAGAATTGTTTGAAATAGACCTGTTTGACTAAACTGAATAGCTTGAAATAGAAATGTTTTTGACTATGAAACTGTGTATTCATGTTAAACCGAATTGTTTGAAGTAAAACTAAATATTTGCGTAACAATGGATTGGGCGTTAAATAACCTACAAAGGTTGATATGCCGTAAAACTCAACCAACCAACCAACCATCAAATATGCCTTTCTCTTTGTCTGATTGCCTGCCGAAACTTGAAAGACCACACAATCCTGAATATATTAAACTAATCCAAAAACAAAGACCAAATAAACAGTTATACCAGGGTGAGACCAAAGTTCTGGATTATTTTGTTATGGGCTTGTTTGTGGCGCGTATATCACATGATCGATTCATGTCGTGAAATGATCGACGATCAGGCAAGGTCTGTTATTATCGTGGTAGTTGATGTACTGACTCGTTTTGCATCACTTTCCTCCATCTGATTTGAAAGCCACACAGATGATCGTGAAACAAAGTAGTTTATGCTTTACACGTACGAACTAAGTCTCAATGTCACAGAAGCAACCAAAAATATGTTGTAACAAGATTGGTCAAGAAATTTCGCTTTGGTTACCTGAATCTTAACGATCATGCAAGGTCAGGTAGGCCTAGAATCATGGATCCCGAGGCCGTGCTCCGAGTTATAAAGGCAAACCCAGGCTGTAGCATTTGTAGAGTATAAGGGGAGCTCGGCATTTACCTTCATGACGATCGCGAGCAAAAGCACCCAGAGCTGCTGAATTGTGCCTCACGTAACCAAAATATTGCAGAACATTTGGCTATCCCTAGTATTAAAACAAAAAGGGTTTAATCCGATAAAAAAACAGTCTGTAAATCTTAATCTTCTTGTGTTGATGACAAATTAGTCAAAAGAATACCGAAGAATATTCTTTATTACAAGGTACGATTGAATATTAAAACAAAACGTAAATATTTATTTTGACATGTTTTTATTTTTATTTTTTTGTTGACTTTTTAATCAATGTTTTTTTAATAATGAAGCCAAAGGGAGTGGTTCCTTCAATTTAGACCTTTTAATTTCTTTCGTTCGTTAATTAATTCCTTTTGGCGTTTCATAATTTCAGCAGGTCATTATTCTGTCAAAGAACCGAAGTTTCTTTTGTCAAATTGAGCATGATAAATCTTTGGAAATAGTGTTAGATTGAGATTTGAAAAGTTTCTAATTCCAATGCCATTAAATTCAAACTCACATCACTACAATATATTTATAGAATATAAAATTACCATTTCATTTGCTCTTGGATGAATCAAACGTGTTGGAATATTTTGGTATTTGCTACGTTGCGGCTCGTTTATCATATGATCAAAATAGTTCAATCGGTGGAAATTACCGGTTATATTTGATCATATTTACCCAACCCCTCCGCTCGGGCAGGATATGACACAAGGTCAGTTTTTAAGCAGAGTTTAACAGGTTTGAATTCAGAGTTTTCCTTCTCCTCGACTAATTGCCCCACCAAGGCTGAAGAACCTAGTCTGCCCTACTATTTACCCATAGCTGGAGGGAGAATAATTGGATTCATACCTTTCCCAAGGGTATTAGTGCTATGTGAAATGCAATCAATCAGGTCCAGGATTTGAACTCGTGTCACCGTGTCCATATCCTGCGACGATAAACATTACACAATGGACACCTCCATTTTTCTCCCCCCCCCCGCTTGGGCAGGATATGACACAAGGTCAATTTTTTAAGCAGAGTTTAACAGGTTTGAATTCAGTGTTTTCCTTCTCCTCTGCTAGTTGCCTCACCAAGGCTGAAGAACCTAGTCTGCCCTACTTTTTACCCATAGTTGGAGGGAGAATGTTTGGATTCATACCTTTCCCAATGGTATTTGTGCTATGTGAAATGCAATCAGTCAGGTCATTGAACTCGTGTCACCGTGTCCATATCCTGCGACGATAACCATTACACCACGGGTACCTCCCGGTTATATTTAGTAGATTTGTGGTAGTTGGTGCGCGCACACATTGTTCATCATCTTAATGATTTCAGCAAAATGAATAGAAATTGTGTCTTACATTTGCAAAATATTGCAAAAGATATTGTTTCATAGCCATATATCCGGATATGTGTGAAATAGACATATAATGTTTATATATATATAATATAGAAGATAGGAATCTCGAAACCCGAAAAACACTTACGACTTCTTAGTTCAGGTACGAAACTTTTTATTACCTTTGAGTTTAAAGGTTCTTCGACATAAGGAGAGAGATACGCATTCTTTCTATTCTGGCTTTTTATCCCCCCCCCCCCCAACACGTGCGACACCTGCCTAAGGCCTCGGCGAGCAAGCGAAAGTCGACCCTTCTAGTTCGGTGTCTAGTTCTCAAGTCAACTAACTTTCTTCAAAATTCCCAAAATCCTCCGAGCGCTTCCGGTGCGTGACGACATTCGCACTTGCTAGCCCCGTTTCTCATCTGGGCCATTGTGACATCTCTGAGTGACACGTCCGCTCCGCACGCGCGTGAACACTTGCGTTAATGTTGCACCTAAGTAACCCATGCACTGAGCTGAAAGGTTCTTAGCCTAACTAAACCCAAAGGCATAAAACGAAATCCCTCGGCCATTATATTACAATATCACTCTCTCTTAATCGTAACACTAGAACATCATAACTTTGCAATTTTTCACAATAGCAATACACTTTGTGGAAGTGCCTGTGGTGTAATAGTTATGATCGTAGGAAATGGACACGGTGACACGAGTTCAAATCCTGGACGAGACTGATTGCATTTCACAGCACTAATACCCTTGAGAAAGGTATGAATCCAATTATTCTCCCTCCAGCTATGGGTAAATAGTAGAACAGACTGGGTTCTTCCGCCTTGGTGAGGCAACTAGTGTACGAGAGGAAAACTCTGAATTCAAACCTGTTAAACTCTGCTTAAAAATTGAGGGGTTGGTAAATATGGCAATACACTTAAAACACTATAGTTCAGAGAATAGAGTAATTTTCTGTCAAATTTGTAAGTGAATGATAGATTTTTGCCGTCTGAATTTACTCTTAATGTATTTTAAAAACATCCACATTCTTAATACAAAATGTCCATTAGAATCGTACGCTTCATCAATATCATCATTGGCTGCTGTTTACAATGAAATACTAATTAGACTTCTTTACACTTTCCTAGATAGAAGCATGAATATCATCATAGACAGGTGTTACTTTAGAAAGCTACAAGGTTCAAAGGTGTTCCGCTGTATCTAAAACTCTCTATAATCTTATTGTTTTGTATCATATTTGTTATTTGTTTATATGTTGCAAAGTATTGGAATATATTCTTTAAAATTCGGCAATCATGACGTAATCGTTATCATCGTAGAAAATGAAATCGATTGCTTCATGCATTTCACATAACATTTATCCCCATAGGAAAAGTATGAAACTATTTTCCCTCCTGTTATAGATAAATAGTAGGGCAGACGAGGCTGTTTTAAACTTTGGTATTGCAACCGGTCAAGGATAAGTAAAACTCTGAATTCAAATCATTAGTAAACCAGAAGAGGTGGGTGATATTGCTGCCTAAGTCAGTAACAGTGCCTTTTCGACTAATCCTCGTTTCGGAACCATTGAGAGAGAAAAATCAGGTAAACATTCTTTTACGCGTGATGACCATCACTTTTTTCAAGAAGTTTTATTTTGATGCTTAAATTCTTTCTTTGATAAAGTTCGCATCTTCGAGCAAAAGAAGCTGAAAATAATGTATTTTTTTTTTTTTTACTTTTGTTTTTCTCGTTAAGTTTTTTCAAAAAGAAAATTTCCGTTTCAGGATATCTTTATCTTTTAAATTCAGCATCAAATTTATTGAGAATCGTTTTTTTTTTTTCCTTTTCTTTTATTCTTTTGTCCTAGGAATTTGATTGGTTTCTCTAAGAAATTATGCCAGCTGTTTATCCAAAGAAAACATTACCTTTATAGGTATAACTCTTGTCTTTATTTTCTCTTATAGAAATTACTGGTCTTCATAAGATGTACAATATTTTCTATCATTATTTCATTAAATTCTCATCATCACTGTGAGTTATTCAGAAGAAATTGCTGCAGTTTTCATTTCCTTGTTATTTTCGTGAAAATGGAGTCATTTTTCCCGATTAATTGTGAGTGTAAAATTTATTGGAATTAGATGCACAGTAAAAGAGTGTACATTTATTTGGCTAAGTCTGTGGGTAAGTTTTAGACAGAACATCGTCGAGTTAATTGGGAAATAAATTCATTTGAAATCACATAGTTAATACGTGGGCAAAGTTATTCAGAAACAAATCAGTTAGTTTAATAGAGCCTAGAAAGACTGTGTAGCTATAACCTTTCAATACTGAATAACCTGGATTTTAACAAGGCAATGATAGCAACTACCTCATGTTGTATAGCCACATAATACATATGCATGTAGAATCATAACAACGACACAATAAAGGCAAGCTATACCTCTCACTTTATTGAAAAGTTTTCGAAAGGGTTACTAAAGGTTTTACTGTGTGAGAGGTGAGTTGGAGACTGAACAGAACTGAAACATATTGACCCCAACTCTTATGGCCATAGCAGCGTTTCTTTCCCGTTCTCCTGAGCTGCTCAATAGGGGGCCTGGGGGCCCAGCCTCTCTGGGACATGGTCCTCATTCCAGCATCCTCACTCCAACTGACTCGATCTTCCTGTCGCCGGGGTTATATAACAATTTGACGTCCACTCTTCTTCCTGCGAGCGTCACAATTTCGCACTCAATTCAACCCCTCGACAGTCAAGGTTATATCCTGATATTCCTCGAACGGATACAACTATTATTTACACAGGTGCATTTCCTATTTTGACAGCTTGGCCGGGTCGGAGGTCAATATACAACACCTCATCTACCAAACTATATTCTTAAAAGTGTGTATTTACCCAAAATTCACGTGACGAGCAGGGGAGCACAAGGTCAATTTTTAAATGGTGTTAAATCGGTTAAAGTTCAGAGTTTCCTTCTCGAAGACTGGTTGCCTTACCAAGTCTAAAGAATTCAATGTTCTCTACTGTGAAACTGGAACAGGACCAAATGGATTCATGCCTTTTGAAGAACATTAACGTTAAGTGAAACGCAAATAGACTAGTCCAGATTTTGAACACGAGTTCCTGACGGCATACCTTAAAACTATATAATGTGTGCAAACGAATGATTAGTCAAATTAAGAAATAATTACTTGAAGCCAAACAGCTCCTTAAAAGATTATTAATATTAAATAGGAATACTTGAAATCATACAACTGAGTGGAAATTATTTGTATTTCATTAGAATACTTGATATAATTTAACAGTGTGCAGCCCCCCGACCCAAGAAAACACACACACACACACACACACATACAAACGTTAATACAAATGTACAATGGACATAATTTCCCCAGATGTACATTTTCTTTTTTAAGTAGAGGAATTGTGGATTGAATTACGATGGCCAATTCACAATATCATTCCTGTGCTAAAAAAAGAAAATGTACATCTATGTCCTTTGCCCTTGAAGCTGTAATTATTACGCAGATGCGTATTTCCAATCATCTTGGGAAGATATGGCCCTGGAGGTGACTGTGTCCTCTGTAAAGATCTAACTTGCAAGACACATTCAGGTCAATTGGCCGCAAAGTTATGATTACTAGTTAATTTTGCATCGCTTGTGTGTGATTTAGGCTGAGGGCTCAGTTGTAGACATTCGGCTCTGACTTCTGTGGTCGCTGGTTCGATCTCCAGTGGTGTATATCACGGAATTCACTTCTGATGAGATAAAATAAGGTCGAAACAGCTGTCATGATTTTCTTGTCACATTTATTCAATTCACGATTTCTCCCATATCTAAGCATAAAAAAACCAAATGCGGATTGACATTCAGTTAAAATCAACGAATAAGAAGATGATCGCTTTTGAGAGAGAGATTGATTCCTTTAGAACACATTTTCATTCAATAATTCTCGAAATATATGACACAATAAGATGCAGAGTAATTATTCGTTGAAAAGTGATTCCATTTTTAGATGTAACTTTCTCTGAGTTTCATTGGGAAATTGGTAAATGCTACTCTACAGTAAGATCTGGAAAAGCCATGAGCAAAGGAAAAATATTAATTTCGTCTCCATTTCGGCGCTTATTTCCAATCCTGGTTAGATGATGAAATGAACTGCTTATAATGCCTAAGTTAGAACCAGACGAGACTAATTTGATCAGCGTGTCTTTTGTTATTAGGACAGGTTTAATTTAGGCTAAATTTTGAGATACGGCTTTCAAATTTGGCAAACTTTATCGACGTCGGTTGATCACTAAGAAAGTTAACTAATTTTCTAGTAATAACGTATTATTACTCTTGACATTTACTAAGCTTAGCTAAGTTTGACACAAGGCTATGAATACGAAGCAAATAGAATCGAATTCACTAGTGTTGGTCTGCTAACCTATTTTACTAACCATTACGCATTTACCTAACCCCTCCGCCTAAGATATGTTGCGATACAAGTTCAAGTTTTAAGTTGATGATTCATTTAGCTTACTCTGATCAATACTTTGTCATAGTCCAACTGGCTGACCACAGCCTCACGTAAAGTACTCACCAAGGCTGAAGAACCTAGTCTGCCCTACTATTTACCCATAGCTGGAGGGAGAATAATTGGATTCATACCTTTCCCAAGGGTATTAGTGCTATGTGAAATGCAATCAGTTCAGGATTTGAACTTGTATCGCCGTGTCCAATTCCTGCGACGATAAACATTACACCACGGGCACCTCTAAAGTCTAGGAGAAGAAAAACTCTGAATTCAAACCAGTTAAACTCCGCTTTAAAAATTTACCTTGTGTCATATCCTGCTCGAGCGGAGGGGTTGGGTAAATATGGTAAAGTAACACCTGTTTTAGGTTAGTCTTAGACCTGGGGCGGAGGACAATGAAGACGATTAGGATGGTTAGTCATTCTTTTGATTACTATAAGTTCAGAGAAAATTTTTGAAGGAAATTTTAAAAATCTACCGACACAAATTTTCTTTCCCACTCCATATTCATAAGGAAAGTCCATTTAGCGTGACAGCTAAGGCACCTCTCATGGTGTAGTGGTTTGCAAACTCTACTAGTAAACCTACACGAGTGAGTTCGAGTCTCATTCGGTGCCCCTTTCATTTGGCCTTTGTCAGGTCTAAGCAAAAAGCTTAGTAAATTACCCCTTTTAGGTAACGGCTAAAGAGCTAGACTACAACCTCGAACTAAGCGAGTTCCAACTCGAGTCACATTATTGGGAAAATATGAACCCACTTACCCTTCAACTATGAGTTAAGCACTGTTGTTTTTCTCTAAAAATGGATTTGGCCACAAAGGTTGATGTGCCATTAAACAATGAAATGAAAATAAACCATGCAAATTCATAGTAATATTTGGACAGGTACCGTAAATTACTGCCCCAACTTGTAATGGATATTTTGGTGACTTTATATAACCTCATGAGAGTAAGTCGTATAACTTCCGGCCAATGTTTACATCGGTCTACGACAGTGAGGAGATAATCATAATGGAGATAGAGTCCCAGTGATGTTTACGCCGTCAAAATAAGAGGTACATTTAGGAAAATCCACCGATGGTATGGTTATATGGACGAATTGAAAGGGGGCTTTCTTGACGATGTCCTTGTAAAGAACCAAAAGAATGATTTGAACCAGTACTGTTTCGAAATGAGACAAATTCGGCAAAAACACAAAAAACAATCAACTAAACAGAAATTTCCTAATAGAACAAGGGAATAGCAGTGAGTAATGTTCTCTTATCCACTTTTTTCTGCCTAATATATTAACTACATATTCCTTATTCGCCTTTAAATCTCTGATATTTGACAGATCCATATATTTACAGCTTTTAAAAAAAAAAAAACAACTTTCGACACATGATTAAGTCTTGTTTGCTTGATCAAATGAATGACTTACAATGTATATTAAAAGAAATAATCCTATAAAAAAACCCATCGGATTATCAAAGAATCGGTACATAGAGATTATCAAAGATGTAGTAAAGGGTCACGACACTCAGGTTAGAAATTCCTTAGCTAAAATGATATGAGTAAATTATCTATTCGCTTTTCGTTAAAATCTGAATATTTTGATCTTATGCTTGCATTTCTTCGTATACAAAAACTATTAGTCTATCAAATTATCTATGGGATTATATTGATATCTATATATCTATTTATCTATTCAGATTTGTCAACTTGTTTCTCTTTTTATCTTTCTTATCGAGATTTTATCCATTCTTACAGACAACTATTTCTCTGTACATCTCTTAAAACTTTATCTTTAGTTTTAATATCTATCTATCTATTTATCTATCAATCTAATAGACTTTATTTTGCTCTGGCACGCAACTGTACACATACAGCCCAGTCGGCTTGGGCTGTAGAATACACCGACTGCTTCTCTGCAGAGGGGTAAGACCCTCCACCAACGAGTGTCCAGGATATGACACTAAACAATCTGATGGTGAGGTTCCAGCAATGCTGGAGCTTTGGGGAATGTGGAGTACCCCTTTATTGCCATTGCTCCCAGGTCCACTCTGGCCCGGAGTGGTAGCACCTGCTAGGGCCCTATCTATGGGTTAAAAAGAACTAACAGCATTCTTATGCTAAAATGAATTGAGTAAACTGAATAGTTTGAAATAGAAACGTTTTTGACAATTAAACCGTACTTACACTTAAACTGCGTGCTTATGCTTAACTGAATTTTTTTCTAATAGAACGGTTTTCTGACATTAAAACTGTATTTACACTTAACTGAATTATTACATATAACTGCTTGAATAGTTTGAAATGGAAATGTTTTTGACAATTAAACTGTGTACTTATGCTAAACTGAACTGTTTTGAATAGAACAGACTATTTAAATAAAAATGGATTTGGCGTTAAATAACCTACAAAGGTTGATATGCCATAAAACCAACCAAATCAAACCAAACCTGTACACATACACACACATAGAGAAGGAGAGAAAAAGAATTATATAGAGAGACAGAGACAGAAACTGAGTATCAGTCCATTTCATTATCATCATCATCATCATCATGTGGTGCCGCCAGCACGGATATCCCTGACCCTCTCTCGCCACTTCCCCCTATCATTCATCGCCTCCGGCAGGTCTTCGGGGTTACATCCTGTGTCCTCACATAGTTGCTGGATGTAAGTTCGAGCTGGTCGTCCTGCTTTTGCACGGCCATTATGAATCATTATGTTTTTTCTATCCTATCGACGAAGTTAAAAGTGACGTTTTTCATTTTATCCTTTCCATTCAAATCTTAAACGGTGGTGTTAATGTTTTGTATCGTATCAGTTTGAATATACTTTTAAAGTACGTAAGTATGAACACATTATCCAATCTAATGGTGTGACCGGCAACTCCATTCTATTAAAGGACCAGTCCTGCAGCGAATCCCTAGAAAGTCCCTATCAATAATCAACAGGTCAACATTTTGCGCAAATGTTTCCTCAGAAAATGCAACGATGTTTTCTGGTCAATCCCTTCAAATTTGTCGTCAGAATCAGATTTACAAAGTCATTATCATCAGCATGTCGTGCTGGTAGCACGGATATCCCTGACCCTCTCTCGCCACTTTTCCTTATCGTTCATCGCCTCTGGCAGGTCTTCTGGACTACATCCCGTATCCTCACATAGTTGCTGAATGTATGTTTGTGCTGGTCGTCCTGATTTTGCGCGGCTATGTGTGGGGGTCCATAAGAGTACATCACTTATGAGCTCGTCCCAGCTTTTCCAGCAGTGCCCTGCATGTCTGAAAGTACAACGGGAAAAAATTACTTTCCACCATCTTGCTTTTCGTTAAAATTAAAGTTTTATTCCTTTTTTAATTTACAAATCTTAATAATTAGACGGTACTTTCTTTCTTAAAAAATTCAAACAGTAGGAACATTTTTATTACTTTTTTAAAATTTTATTTCGTCCATCCTAACCTCAGTTGCTTCTTATCTAAACTACTCATTAAACAAGCAGATTGGAAATAAAGAATTTAATCTTAAACAAGACGTGAATCCGTTTATTTTCTCTTTTTTTTTTTTTTTTTTTTTTTTTTTTTTTGCAGGAATCTTGTTTTCGCATAACAATCGCTCTCCGGCTTTGAAAATCAGCAAGCACAGAAGCTCAAATTTAACCATATCCTCTTACTTTTAATGTTTTCCAAATTCTTCATCCAAACATTTATCATCATAGTTTATATACACTTGTAATAGTGTTGTTAATAGGACTGTGAATTTCATTGGAAAAAAACACTGTGAATTAATTTTTTTTTAGTGTTTCCATCCTAATTTCAATTAATTTCTGCAAATATTGGCTTTCATAGTTGAAATGTTAAAGCAGCAATTGTACGAAAAAAGGTCTCCCATGGAAAAATGGCCAGTTCAAGTCTTGGCAACGGCTTATTCTGTATTTGTGATCTGTGCCATTAATTCTGTATTTGTGATCTGTGACATTAATTCTGTATTTCTGATCTGTGCCATTAATTCTGTATTTCTGATCTGTGCCTTTAATTAACTGTACGGTAGCGGGTGAGGCTGAGTTGTGGCAATGAAAAAGCTACTGATATTAAGGGGAAAACGTTCTAATAAAACAAATTAATGATAATTAACACCAGTTGTTTTTCCGAGCAGAAGTCGTATTGATACTGCCGTGTGTATGCACTAAATGGACGCTAACTAAACGTGTGGAGAAAAAGTTTGACGGGTAATATTGAATAAGTCTTGGAGGCAGCACCGTATAAAGAAGCCGCTCTACGGACATTTACCACCAATCACGAAAACTATCCAAGTTAGACGAATAATACATGCGGGACACTGCTGGAGAAGTAGAGACGAACTCATAAGTTACATACTCTTGTGGACCCCTTCATATGGACAAGCAAAGGCAGGACGACCAGCTAGAACCTACATACAACAGCTCTGTGCCGATACAGGGTGTTGCCTTGAAAACCTACCGGATGCGATGGACGATAGAGAAGGGTGACAGGAGAGTGTCAGGGATATCCGCACTCGTGACCTGACATGATTATGATGATGACGATGATGATGATGATTTATTTTAAAAAATTAGATTATTGATCGACCTACTTGACACAAAATAAGTTTTTAAGAGGGTTTGAAATCAGATTTCCTTCTCCAAAATTGGTTGCCTTACCAAGGCTAGAGAACCCAGTTTCCCTACTATTTACCCATCATTGGGGATAAAACAGACATATTCATGCCTTTCCCCAAGTATATTATCGCGAAGTGAAACTAAATGCACCTCTATCTTCACACAACAGGAGGCATCCATTTTTATACAATGGACGCGAGAACATCATATGAAGGAAATTCAGTCGTTGATAAATTAATGACGACACATTGTGATATGGTGCCGTCTGACTTTAACATAATAAGACACTGTTTGCGTCTGGTTGTAAAAGAATGAGACAATAGTACCATTTTTAAATTACCGATGACCCACTGTGATATGTTGGAGTCTACATTTAACATTATGAGATAATGCTATTAGGCAGAGGTGTCAGACTCGCTTTGCTTTGTGGACTGGGTTGAACCATAAACTCTCGCGGGCCGAATAAAAACAATTATCCTGAAAAAGGTAACCTATTGATCGAGGAATGCGAATTATTTCTTTAAATTCTTTTGATAGAGTCGGCGAAAGTATATCCAATTCGACAAAAATATGAATTTGTCATTTTCTTTCCTCACTATTCTTTAATCAGCATCACTTTTTCCTAGCTTTGGTTAAGTAAATGAAAAAAGAAAAAAAGAAAAAATATTTTAAAAGAATGGAATTAACTTTAGCGAAAACAACACACAATCGCTAAAAAGAATTAACAGAGATATATGTTAGGTGAATTATTTTCATGGTGTAAAAACAGCTCTGCGATCGCAAAAAAAAGTTTTTCTTACTATTGTTGATCTGTCTATCTATCTATTTTAATTCTTTCATATATCTAAGCAGTTATCTCTGTTTCTATCAACATCTGTCAATCTATCTCCTTTTTTTTTATATGTCAGCACATATCTCTATTTTTCTCAGCCTATATCTGTTTCTTCCATTCCCTCTGTCTCTGTCTGTCTGTTTGTCTCTGTCTCTCTCTCTCTGTCTCTCTCTCTCTCTCTATATATATATATATATATATATATATATATATATATAAGGAAAAACAGAGAATAAATCTGGCTCTATGAAAATATACAGAACCAAAAACTAAACCAAGATCTTCTGAGGATGATTTTATTTATTGAATTAGTTGCTAACGTTAAACATTAGGCATTAAAAATAACAACGATGAATAATTCTTTAAAAAGTAATGTGAATATCTCGGTGAACACGGTCGTTGTCTCAAAATAAAATTACACAAGAACATGAGAGACTTGAAAAAAATATAAATAACGGTGTAGTCAGAAACTAATTGAGAAACTAATTACCATTCTAATTTTAAAGATACCAAGATGTTAGTGTGCATACATTATAAGAAACGACAGAAAATTGTTGAATCTAGTATCATTTCAAACGACAGTATTATCAAACCAAAACTTCTTTTTTTTTTATGATCTTCTTATTTGAACAGATTGGGTCTGAAAAGTTACAAAATACCTTATCTAAAATAATTTGCCCTCATAGTTTATATGTTTATATATACTTAGACAGAATAATTGATAGATTATATATATATATATATATATATATATATATATATATATATAGAGAGAGAGAGAGAGAGAACTCAAATATTGATAAAACTGATTGATATAAATTGAATGTTTAGACTGGGTAGATATAAACCTAATGATATGAATATTAACACACACGCAGAGAGAGAGAGAGAGAGAGAGCGAACGAGAGAGAGAGAGGGAGAGAGAGAGAGAGCGAACGAGAGAGAGGGAGAGAGAGAGAGAAAGAGATAGATAGATAGATAGATAGATATCATTTGAAATTTTCAAAATATATTTTCGAACGCTAATCACATCACACAATTCTGTAACAGAAATGCAACTACCGGAAATAGAAGGTTTTGTAACTTTTACATCATTTTCGTTTCATTTTATAACTCAAAGGACCTGATAAATGTTTAAAAAAATACATTTAACCTTGGCAAATTATTCAATATATATATATATATATATATATATATATATATATATATATATATATATATATATATATCGCTGATTTCCTATACATCAACACCTATAACTATCTTTCTAAGCTTATTCACTTTTTCCTATCTTTCACAGGCTTTTTATATAAAAAAATTATTTCTCTCTAACACAACATCAGTCAATCTATATATCTATCCTAATTTCTTTGTATATCAATAGCTATCTCAGTCTCTTTCGGGCAAAACCTATGTATCCTAAACTCTTCGTGTGCGTCAACAACGACCTCTCAAAGCTTTCACATCTATCTATCTATCTATCTATCTATCTATCACAATCTTTTCATATACATCAACAGCTACATCCATTATAGTCAGCGAGTCCACATCTATCTATCTATCTATCTATCTTCGGAGACAGAACTCCATTATTTATTGCAGGATGGAATTATCTAAATCTAGTAAAATGTGACGACGATGATTTTTGACGCAGGAGTCGTCAATCGAATATGTTAGAAGTTTAAGTTAAATGAGCGAACTTCCGATTCATTTAAATGTCTGATATTCGTTCGCGGCTTAACTTCAAATAAAAGCGCAGAAATAAGATCCAAGAATTTGTCTTAACTAGAAATAAATTCAAAATTAACTCTCCAAAAATAGCTGAAGAATGTCGTCAGCATATGGTGAATTTAAAACAAGACACCGCTAGGATTGAGGAAAGAGACATGTCACAAATATATAGCGTCCGACCATCTAAAGAAAATATGAACGTTTTTCATATCACAGCAAAAAAGAAAAAAAATTACAATACCACCCCCATTAATGCCTAATACTTGCCACGGTTGAGATGATTAGCCTTTTAAGAGTTACTGCTCCTTTAGAAACAAAAAAGCTACCGGTGTTGAAGTGTAACTGCAATTCTTGTTGCTTCTTTTGCTGTTCATATTGGTCTTTTTGTAGTTGTAATTGTAGTTTCCGCTGTTGTTTTTGCAGTCCCAACATTTGAGTCATAATTGATTTCAATTCGTCCATTTTCCTTGTACACGGCTGAATATTTCAATTGTTACTTGTAGGATACGTATTTTAGACTCTGTATTCCACGTATAAGTTCAAAAATGATTTCACGTCACCATTTTTATAATGTTTCGTTCTGAGCGTACTTGTTTCAAATCCAAAAAATGAGATAAAAAGTAAGTCAAGGAAGTAAATATATTGGGTAAAGTCAACAAGCAAAAAGAAAAAAATTAACAAGTTTTCGAACGAAACACCTCCAAAGAGAAAAAGTGTTTTTATCACTATTAAAGATATAAAAATGAAATAACAATTGGATTGAGGGTCCGATATTACTATAATTAATGAAAAAACTTGGAAAAAACTGGGTAAATCTAATTTAACGACTTCAAAAAAATTTGCTCGTGGTGTTTTCGGAAAAAAATTATTTCTTCAGGCATATTTACCTATAAAATTTCTTTCATGAAAAAAACCCAAAAACCCTGTTGTACTTAAGTTAAAGAACACAAGAAATTTTTCGGAATGGAATTGTTATATAGTCACATATGCAGATTCACTTCTACATACGTGAACATATATATGTAGCATAATTCACAGCGACACAACGATAAAGACGCAGGAAGGACTTCTTTAGAAAAATATTCACGTCTCAATTTATTGCAAGGGTTCGAAAGGGTTGTTGAAGGGTTGCATGTGAGAGGATGCCGGAGACCGAACGTAAACTTCACATTTTGACCCCACTGTTATGACCGTCACGTTGTGTCTTTATTGTTCTCCTGATGTTGGGGTCCACTCCATCGGGGCTTTCCGAGGGACCCTCGGTCTGGTGTAGCCTTCCCTACCACATCTCGTCTCTAACCCTCTGGGAGTCTGCTGGCAACTGCTTCGGGGGTTTTCCGAGTGCCCCCCTCGGTCGGGTGTGGCTTTCCCTACCACATCTAGTCTCTACTGTCTGGAATTCTACTGACAACTGATACGGGGGTTTCCGAGGTCCCCCTCGGTCGGGTGTGGCCTTCCCTACCACATCTGGTCTCTACTGTCTGGAATTCGACTGGCAACTGCTCTGGGACCCAAACTCAACTGAGTTAAATAATAACTCAACGCCCACACGATCGCCTACTGGATCTTTGAAATCGAATGTTTAATCGTCATCAAGCGGAAATAACTGTCATGCAGTTCAGAGGTTACTCTCTTCCGGTGCATGACTGTAATGGCAGAATGGGACCTTCACCTTTTCTCATATCATAAGCCTTAATCCGCCCACGCGATCTCTTTCGATTACTGGCCGTTGGAATGTGTCACTTCCTTCCGGTGTATTACCTTGGAATAGTATTTTTGGGCCGGGTCGAAGGTCAAAATATAACAGAATGGTATTGCCTGATTCGATCTTTGGTACCAGTTTTTCAATTTATTCTGTAACCAGGTAAATATGGCCAACACAAGTTATATTACGACAACAGAAAAATTCAAAACTGAATCTATAAGCAAGTTTCTAGAAGTTTTTTTTTCTGAAGGTTTTGGGACGTGTAAAAAAGCAAAGGTGAAATTTGAAATTAAAGAAAATGCAACACCAGTATTCAGACCTAAAAGGAATGTATTTTTTCTGTCTTTAGATCCAATCAATCAGGAATTTGAAAGGCATTTAGGAGTATTTTCCAAACTAGACTACTCTAAATGGGCATCACTGAGTGTTTACGTGAAGAAAAAGAATAACAAAATCCACAAATACGCCGATTTCTCAATGTGCTGCATAGCTATGACCAACTATACACATACATGCAGAAACATAACGACCACACAATAAGGACGAGCGGACACAGTTCTTTAGAAAAATATACCACTCACTTTATTCGAAAGGGTTCGAAAGGGTTACGAAAGGTATTACCTGTGAGAGGTGAGTTGGAGAGCAAACAGAACTGCAACATATTGACCCCCACTCTACTGGCCATAGCAGCATTTCTTTCCCGTTCTTCTGAGCTGTTCAACCGGGGTCCTGGGGGACATGGTTCTCATTCCAGAATCTTCTCTCCAACTGATCTGACTTCCGGTCGCACCCGGGTTATATAATTATTTGACGTACACCTGTCTGTTGTGAGCGTCACAATTCACACTCAATTCAACCCGTCAACAGTCAAGGTTATCCCCCGATATCTTCGACCGGATTCACGTGTTATTTACACAGTTGCATTTCTTATTTTGACAGCTCGGCCGGGGGCCAATATGTAACAAATGGAGCTAAATGATAGCCTACAAAATTTCAATAACCTGTTTTACAAAGTAGAAAATAAATTTTCGACACACTAGATGGGGGATAATTTTTTTCTACGATGGACATGTCGGATGCTTACCTACAAATACTGATAGAACAAAAGTGTTAGAAACTACTAACTATTAGAACTCGTAAAGGGTTATTTAAATCCAACTGACTCCCTTTTGGGATAAAAATAGCTCCGAGGATACCATGCTCTGGATACAATGCATGCTTGGTTGGATTGTCCGCCAAAATATCTGGATGGCATACTAATTAAAAGTGAAGCAAGACACCAATACGTGGAAGATTCAAGAATAGTATTCAAAAGGATCAAAGAATATGGGTTCAGGATTTGTGAAACAAAATGTCAGCTATTTATGTCCAGAATAAAGTAACTGGGACAAGTTATTGAAGAAAGGATCGACGCCTAAATCGTGTCCGATCAAGCGCAATTAAAGACATGACTGCTCCGACCAATTTAACGAAATTGCAAGCATTCTTTGGGTCTGAAAGCTAGAACCGTGTGTACATATTAAGTATGCATGAGTTAACAGCACCTTTAAATGCCTTGTTAAAGAAAGACGCTAAATAGATTTGGACGGAGAAATGTCAAAGTGCGTTTGAAAAGATCAAAAAAGCCCAAGCATTTGATTTATCACAAACGCATCTTGATTCTAAATCTTAAGTTATTGTCGCATCAGATGCAAATTATTCGGGAATTTGAGCAGTAATGTTACATAAATAGGACAATGAAATAACTAAGCTAATCGCACATGCTTTGAGATCTTTAATAGCAGCTGAGAAAACATTACAGCCAAATCGAGAAGGAAATATTAGCAGTAATTTATGCCATGAAATGTTCAATAAATTTCTACATGGACAAGAATTTTTCTTACAAACTGACCATCGTCCACTATTGCCTATAAATAGCTCAAAAAAAGGTGTTCCCACAAATACATGAAATAGTATGCAACGCCGGGAAGCTATACAACTGAATTATAATTATAAAATGGAATTTTTACAATCGAAGACATCAAGTTTTCCTGATTGACTGTCTCATTTAATTCCGAAACTCAGGGAACCACTTGAAGATACAGTGATTGCAGCAATAAAGACTGAAAATGAAATTAAAAATGCATTACATAATACCGTAAGAGAGTTTCCAATAACTCTAGAAGAAATACGATTTAAATTGCGGAACGACGAATTCATAATAAAAATGGCGGATCAAATTACAGACAAAGTCAAAAATTTTAAAAAATAAATCAAAATAACGCATTATCACTTTGTGATGGTGTATTGATGTACGCTGATAGAATTGAACTTCAAGCATCATGGCAAAAACGCAAGTTAAAAAATTCCACGTTTGTCATCCGGGAATTTCTAGAATTAAATTCTTGGTGTGATGCTGCAAATACTGACCTAAAATGAAGATATCCAAAACTTTGTTAAATCATGCAGAGGTTGAGCTCTGGTAACCAAGTACCTGCCGATTAAATTTCAACATTGGCCTGAAATTGACATTCTGTGGTCCCGTTTTCATCTAGATTTCACTGGGCTGTTAAAGAGAGTATATTATCTGGTTGTGCTTGACAGTTATACCAATTACTAAAATGCAGAAAACAAACTACCACGGTAAAAATGAATTTCTTTCATGAAATATTTGCAAGGTTTGGCGTACCTGATCCTATTGTGTCAGACAACTGAACGCAGTTCACATCTAGTTGATTCAAGATTTTTTTTATTCCTTACAAATACAACACATCGCGAAGCCTACGTATTACCCAAGATCGAACGGACAGACGAAACGCTTTTGGATACATTCAAAAGGGTTCTTAGAAGTCAGGGAAGCAGGAATCGAATGAGAAAAGGTTGCAGCTATTTCTTAGCAGCTTTAGAATTACGCCAAATTTTAATAGTAGATCTGGAATGTAACCGACGCGATTGATGTTCGCTAGAAAAATTTAATCCATATCCAAGAAGATACTAACTGAACGGAAGGCGTGAACAAAGATTATTCCAATGAATAAATTTTTTAACCCGAGAGAAAAGGTATTATTCAAGATGTAGCAAAAGGTAAAAGAATTTTGGAAAGATGGTGTGATAAAAAAGAAAGATCGCTAGTATGACTTACATGGTGCAGTGACCTTGGTGGGAATATAAACATCACCAGGACTTTATAAGACGTAACCACACTGATTTAGAAGGTCCGAGGCAAGAAATACCCATAGAAGTACTATACGACACTTTCGACTTACCCACGCCATAATAAATTATTGAACTGCAGAGGTTCGGCAAAAAAGAAAAGAAATACAACGGAGTTTTTGAATGTGGAACTAACGCTGAAAATATATAGACTCCAGAGGATAGACTCCAGAGGATAGACTCCAGAGGATAGATTCATCTGGAAAGGGGAGGTCTTATGTAAGAAGAATGTTCCGACACCAACTCGTGTGGTCAAACACGAATCTCCAACAACGAACACAACCATTGAAATGGATTGTGATAGTGGGGTCACGCGATTAGGAAGAGTAAATCTATATATCATTCTAACAGATGTCTTGCGTTTAATATTCTGTAGAGTATACAGTAGTCATTACTCAGTGTTCTATTCAGTACTCGGCATTGTACGATAGTGAAAACATTATACAGTATTGGTGAACATTACCCTTGAACGATGCATTACAAAAGTCTTTGATAGTCACGTGACATATTTTTAAATACAAACGCTGGTTTATTGAATCAATGGTTACGCAAACTTTCTCTGCATATATAATGTCCCCCTTGTTATGTATTTAATAAAAATCCACCTGTGATCTAACGTCTCTCAATATCATCTTTTCTATGTCCTGATGATGGCTCATTAAAAACGAAACGTTATATCATTGACTTTCTTTTACATTAAATTTTCTTTTGATAATCTTGTTTTTCAATTTTTCTCTACGTATATTATTGGATTCATTTCCATCATCTATTTATCTATCTATCTATCCTAATCTAACTCAATCTCTTCATATACATGTATCAATCCTTATCTCTCTCAGACAATATCTATGTACTTTAATCTCTTCTTGGTGTTAACAGCTATCTCTTTAAACTTTTATATATCTATCTTTCTTCCCCACACTGTGACTTGAGCTCTTTCGTTGGGAAATTTGCCTGCTGCCACACACGATGAAATGCAATAGCTCTTCTCGAGAATTAAGCACTCCAGTTAGCCGAAATGTATATGTAAAAAAGATATACGTAGATAATTGCTTCACTTACCCTGAAAATGACGATGGTTCGATATTCAACTGAATTTACGTCAGTCGGAATTCTAACTTAGTTTGAAGAATCTCGCAGGTCTAACCACATTGAAGAGTTGTAATACAAGAAAACAGTCTGTCTGTGGATGACTGTATATCGCAGTCGTTTCATGTAACTCAGTTACAATATCTATCATAATTACCATGTACACATCTATCTCTTTACGTATATCAATAACTATCTTTGTCTCTCCCAGCCAATATGTATATTTTCGTACACATGTTGTATACATTTATATATATATATATATATATATATAGGTATTATTCGGTCCAGTTAAACCAGAGTTGGGAGTAATTCCTTCAGGACAAGAAAATCATTCAGGAGCTCAAATACTCCAAATAGTTTTGACGGTAGATGCAATTTGTGCTTAGAAGAGAAAATACATATTTTAACACATAAATGGCCTCATAAGTCTTTAAATAAGAGAAGTGAATTAATAGCTAGATGTAGACATAAGACTAAAATTTAAACTATAGACTAAAAGAATTTAAAAACATAGAAATAAATAGTGAAACCGGAAAAAAACGTATCCAATATACACACAAGGAAAAAATAGGTAGCTAAATAAATAGTCTCGAAATTAGTATAAGCATTAATATTTCTCTTAAAAGTTAATTATCGAACTTAACATGAAAAGAAAATAAATCAAACAAATAAATAAAAAAGTTAAATTACGGTAATTATAACTGACGAAATTTGAAAATAAAATAGATAGGTAAATAAAAAAACGGAAATTCAATAAAACGAGGAGGTAACTCCTTAATCTCTTAACCCTCCCCCTCCCGATCCCCATCCACCCCACTAGTCTATTCTGTTTTATTCATCCATTGGATCTGAAGAAGTCCTGTTATATTTTTCTTCGTGTTTTTGGTTTACACCAGAAACTGAAAAACAGGATGGAAATGAATTTATAATCCTAAATTAACCGGTCTTTGGTTTTTTTCTTAAAGATATATATATATAGTCACCAACACACACAAAAATAAAATAATGTAACGAATTATAAAGGTACACTTGAATTCATATCCGCTTACTCAACGTGCTGCGTTCGTAGCCTGTCTTAACCTCAGAAAAACACACATCCATACGTAAGTATAACACATATACGCATACGCACACACCCATATACACTCACACACTTACAACCACACATAAATGAAATCCCAACGGTTTTGGTTTGTATTTTTTCGTATTTTTCGAATTTTGATTCATTCCATCTTCTTAACTGCCTGATGATTGTTGTTTTGCAAAAATATCCATGGAACCCAGGGTCACAGTCTACATTCCATAAATTAAATATATATATACGTGTATATATATAATATATATCTAATATATATTTATTTATTATTATTATATACCGGCTCATTGGTCTAGTGGGCAGAGTATTCGCCAATGATCCGGGAGACCTGGGTTCAATCCCAGGTCGCGTCATACCAAAGACTTTAAAAATGGTACTTGATACCACTTGCTTAACACTCAGCATTATAAAGTACGTATCAAGGGTAAATTGGAGCATTCCAGGGAAAGGAGTAGTGCCCTCCCCTACACTTCGGTATAGTAGCTATTGAATAGAGAAACTTCTGGTCGCCCTCGACTACGGTCACCAACTTTACTTATTATTATTATATATTAGCGCTACCCTAAATAGTGAGCACTCTCCATATTATATTGCACTTGGTTCGACACATACCCACAAAGTCATTTAGTGACAACCAACACTCTTATAATATATATATATATATATATATATATATATATATATATATATATATATATATATCGCAGTCGTTTTACACATGTCACTGTATTTTTCCGCGTAATCTATTTATCTGTCAAAGTTTGTTTTGACTGCCAATGTGCGCATCATTTAAGAATATCAGTCAGAAAGAAGAACAAAATATGCAGTGGTTAGCCTGTTTTAACAAAACAACAAAAAAAGGCATCTTGTCGAAAACACAGTATAAACGCAGGTATATTTATATACAAAAGAAAAAAAATGACCCCTACGAGCAACAAGACTTTCATATCTCGACCTTTTCTCTAACCATAAAGCTGTACTTTCCAGTGGAAACAAAGAAAAAAAATCAGAAAAAAAAAAACAAGACCAGATCCAGGAATATATATGCACATCACATGATTACGTTCCTTGACGCTCTACTCCTGTGAGATGTTGACGCCATATACAAATGCATGCAAAATAGCCACCACTGCGACTCACGTTACACGGAATATTGATTACACAGATGTTAATCTATCACAGCATCTTCGTTTCTATTCCTCCCTTGCTCTGTTCCTCTCTCTCTCTCTCTCTCTCTCTCTGTCTTTCTCTCGCGCACATATCTGTTGAGGAATATCAACTTCTTTATTTTCCTTGAGGCATTGTCCTTGTTTTTGTTTGCCAAAGGAATAGTGGGGAGGTTCTAACAAGTTTTAGGTTTCTTCTTGAACGATTTCGGTCGAAAGGAAATCTTCCGCATTTGATGCCTCGTTAGTCTTTAAATGTGTGTGTATTTTGGTTGGAGGAAGATGTAGATTCTTATTACCATATTTTCCTTGGAGAACGCCCCTTGCTGGATTATGTGATTTTTCTTCTTGTGGCGCACTGATATTGTCAGTGTTGATATTTAAAACCTTAGCAAATTCTGACATAAGGCCATCATTTTAGTCTGTTTTGAGGGAAATGAATTTGAATTATCAGCAAGAATATCATTACACACCGGATAGGTTTATTAACTCATGCTAACGGCATGTAAAATTGTATTGGATTATTTTATGTCTAGATATTGGAGAATTGCGTTAATTTTAGGTTCATGTTTTTTACAGGGTAGACCAAGGTGAAATGGCAATGAAGGGATATTTCTTACTCACCAGATCTCTAGATTCAATTTAGTGTCATAAGGAGGGCACCACTTTTTGTGGTTCTGACCTATCAGTTGGGAATATTCTCAGCCCAACCAATGGGGTTATTGGAGGACTGAGGATTTGCTGTCACTTTATGAAGGACTATAAGTTAAAAATGGGAGGTGCCCGTGGTGTAATGGTTATCGTCGTAGGAATTGGACACGACGATACGAGTTCAAATCCTGGACGAGACCGATTGCATTTCACATAGCACTAATACCCTTGGGAAAGGTATGAATCCAATTATTCTCCCTCCAGCTATGGGTAAATAGTAGGACAGACTAGGTTCTTCAGCCTTGGTGAGGCAACTAGTCTAGGAGAAGGAAAACTCTGAATTGAAACCTGATAAACTCCGCTTAAGAATTGAACTTGTGTCATATCCTGCCCAAGCGGAGGGGTTGGGTAAATAGGGTAAATAGGATAAGCTAAAATTGGGACGAAAAGCTCACAGGAAGTTAAAATAATTGTAAAAGTGGAGTTGTAAACCGAGTTAATAATATAAAAACACTTTTCATCGGCTTAAAATTTTAAGGGAGGGAAAACCCATGGTCTTGTGCCTAACATGATGGACAACGACGTTATAGTAAGCGTGTTCTAATTCCAGGCCTGCAATTGCGTTAACTTTTGGAGTAGAATCCTAGGAAAAGGTATGAAGGTCCTTATCCCTCTAGCTCTGGTTTAGATTGTACTACTACTGTTTCTAGAAGTATGGCTTTGGCTGTAAATATCACAGGAAGGTTGATATGCCATTAAGAAAAAAAACCTCAAACGAAACCAGAATTTTAATTTCAACCTCGTGACCTTTGAATTCTTAAGTTAAATAATTCATTGATGAGTTTTATGACTGCACCAACACACTTTGGTGAAGTTTCAATCAACTTCGTAATTGCTATGTTGTTCATTATTATTTCATTTGAGTCTCCTGAATATTCAGAATTCATTTCAAAAAAGGAAAGTTTTTTTCGCTAAACATAAATCTATAAAGAAAAACCAAATTTACGAGGTGCATACGATAAGTATCCAGACATTTTTCGTATGGGCACTTTTATTGATAGTACACACATGAAACTCTAGTCCCATTCGAAGTAATCTTCTCCGGCTGCAATGCACTTGTTGTACTGTTCCAACAACTTATGGAAGGCCCCCAGAAAGTCCTTTTGCGTGGGCGTGTCAATGACCTTCGTCACAGCCTCTTTCATCTCCTCAATTGTCTCATAACGACAACCTTTGAGCTTAGGGAAAAACCAAAAGTCACAGGGAGCAAGGTCTGGACTATAGGGACGGTGAGGAACTGTCTTGATGCCCATCTTGGTCAAATAGTCTGTGACAAGGATGGAGTTGTTGACTGGTGCATTGTCCGGGTGGATATGCCACAGGCCTGATTTGAAGAGTGCTGGCCTCTTCCCAAGGAATCTCTTGCTGAAATCCCTTAAAACCTCAACATAGTAACCCTAAACCTAAACCTTTGGCCAATCAACTCTGGTGTTCTGACTTCCTTACTTCTCCCACACCTCTCAGCATCCCTTAAAGACTCCCTGTCTTCCTTAAATCTCTTATTCCACTTCAAAACTGATGCTCGATTTATGCAAGATGGTCGAAAAGCAGTCTGAAGCATTCCATACGTTTCTATGGCAGTTTTTCCAAGTTTAAAATAGAATTTTATTGCATATCGTTTTTTAAAGTCTCCTCGCGTCCAGATTGCCTTCTTGAAATTCACCAGCTGTGACAATCAGGCTTTAGTAGGGTGTATTCCAATTGCTGCTGTAGCTGTTGATTTGAATCTGGAATCATAAAAATAGGTCAGTCATCTCATAAGATGTATAGCAAACTTATCGTAAGCGCCTCGTACTTTCGTTAAATAGAAGGTTTCATTTGAAGAGCAGCCAGTTTAGATGGAAGTGTAACACTAGAACTAAACTCCTAGATTACTGCAATGATTTTAACTGTATTGTAGACAGTTTTGGCATGAGTGGGCTTCCATAATTCTAAGGGAGTTAACTCTAAAGTAATGCAGCACAAAAGTGTTCTCTTGAAAGTCTCGTGACAATTTCGCCTCAGGTTGGGATCTTGGAAGCGAACGATCTTTAGTGCTTTGATCTTTCAGCTCAGCCAGTGATTATTTTCTGTTTTGTAAGATTTGCGTTCAAGTTGCCTTGAAGGGAGAAATTCAAACACATGTTTTTCAAGTATTTATTCGTTTCAGTCAGTCCATTATGACCTAACCGAGATAACAATTTATTAAGCTTAGCGTAATCTTACATATATTTTGGATACATTGTTAGGATTAAACATACACATACATAAATATGTGTGCGTATGTGTTTAGCTTGGTTTTATGACATATCAAATATTGTTGGTTATTTAACGTCAATTCCATTGTTATACATATAAACATTTCTATTTCAAGCATTTCAGTTTAGCAGAAGTACGCAGTTTAAATACTAAAACAGTTCTATTTCAAGCAATTCAGTTTAGCATAAGTACACAGTTTAGTTCTATTTGACCTATAGATAGGACCCAATCAGGTGCAACTACTCTGGGCGTGAGTCAGCCTGGGAGCTGGCAATAAAGATACTCCGCATTCCCCAAAGCCCCAGCATTACAGGAGCCCTACCATCAGATTGTTTAGTATCATATCCATTACACTCGTTGTGGGGAGTTTTACACTTCTGCAGATAAGCAGTCGGTGGATTCTAATGGGCCAGTATGTATTTGTGTAAATTCTAATTGTTTTTTTTTTTCATCATATGAATTCTACCATTCCAAATCAAAAAATTAAGAAGAAAACAATTACAAAAAGAAATTAATGATTAATTTTTGAAATCAACAAAGCAAATAGTTGGTTAGTAATTTTGAATCAGGCAATCGAGCCTTAATTTTGGGAATACAAGCAAAAAATTAAATGCCGGAAGTTATTTTTTTTTAATATCTATATTATTGGTGTTGATAAATGCGAATTTAATCATATGATATTTGGTTTAGCCAGATGATAGTTGACATGTCATATGATAAATCGGTTTATGATCCAATCACACTTTTTTCTTTGTGTAATTCAGAATTGGAGCTGATCGCCAGAGAAAATAAAATAATACAGAATCAAAATTTAAGCTGCGACAGATATCTGTGTAGAAAAGAAGACACCAAAAATCTTTTACTACCAAATCACGATACAGTCAGCAGTTAACATAGAAAAATCCATGTGACGATTACTTGTTCCTGTTCTATCAGCAAAGTTAAGAAGCGATGAAACTTTTATATACTACAGGGATATTGTCGAAGCTTTGTTTTTTATTTAGAATTTAATGAAACCGAACAACTGCCATAAAGACATCATGACCTCACTTAAAGTGTTTGTTTTCTTTTGTTCAATGCAATATATATATATATATATATATATATATATATATATATATATATATATATATATATATATACGAGGATCATTAAATAAGTTTCCTGACTTTTTTCGGATAGGCACTTTTATTGGTAGTACACACATGAAACTCTAGCCTCTGAGCTTAGGGAATAACCAAAAGTCACAGGGAGTAAGGTCTTAACTATAAGGAGGGTAAGGAACTGTCTTGATGCCTATCTTGGTCAAGTAGTCTGTGAAAAGGATGGAGTTGTGGACTGGTGCATTGTCCGGGTGGAAATGCCACTGACCCGATTTGAAGAGTGCTAGTCTCTTCCCAAGGAATCTCTTCCTAACTCCCTTAAAACCTCAACATAGTAACTCTAACCCTAACCCTTTTGGCAATCCACTCTGGTGTATTGACTTCCTTACTCCTTCCACACCTCTCATCATCATTCACTGACTCCCTGCCTTCCTTGAATCTCTTATGCCACTCCAAAACTGATGCTCGATTTATGCAAGATGGTCGAAAAGCAGTCTGAAGCATTCCATACGTTTCTGTAACAGTTTTTCCAAGTTTAAAATAGAATTTTGTAGTATATCATTCTTCGAAAGTGTCCTCACATCCAGATTGCATTTTTGAAATTCACCAGCTGTGACAATCAGGCTTTAGTAGGGTGTATTCCAATTCCTGGTGTAGCTGTTGATTTGAACATGAAATAAGAAAAATAGGTTAGTCATAACATATTGAATTTTGAAGTGTCTACAACAACTCTAAATGCCTGTACAAAAAAGTCTGGAAACATATTGAATACAGCACGTATATATATATATATATATATATATATATATATATATATATATATATATATATGTGTGTGTGTGTGTGTGTGTGTGTGTGTGTGTGTGTGTGTGTGGTTAAAATTGAATTTTACTTTTTTTTGGCACAATGTTTTAGTTTTAAATGTACCAGGAATCAATTTGGGAGATGGAACTTTTACAAAGGGTGAACTCGTCTAAAAACAGTTGCCAACTCGCCAAAGTCGATCGAAGGGGCCACAAACGATAAATCTGATAACACGAGGATGATTGCAGCCACAACAGATGCTTATAGCTCCGTCTCAGAATACACTAAATATAAGAGGGGTAAGACACACACCTCTAAAAAAAAAGGATGTCTTAGTACGATAGTAAACTGAAATTGATGATGAGCTCTTCTGGAACTCTGGGGAGTGTGAAGTACCCTTTCATTACTGGTAATCTTTGGTCCAGTATGACATGGTGTGGTAGTCCCTGTTAGGGTCCACTATATACATCAAATAAATATGAAAATTATCTATATTGGATAATAACACTATAAAGCATAGAAATGTGGAAGATTTCTTTGTCATAGAAATATTTGATAATTTATTCATGCAAAAACTCTTCAGAAGAAAGTATATAAAATTATGAATATGAACAATAAAATTATGAATATGTACAATAAATTTCTAATTTCTTGGTATAAAATAGCCGTAGACTGTTTGGTATGCCGTAAAAATCAATGAATCCATTAAAAGATGCTAAAGCCGATGCTTTTTTGAGTGGTAAACTTTGAAATACGTTACATCAATCTTGACGAATATGAAAACAGAAAGTTCCTGAAGACACGTTAACCAACGAAATCGAACAAATATACCATTATTGTTTTTCAGAATTGCAAGCAAAATTCAACGCCAAAAAAATCATTTGATAGAATACACCTTACTGTCGTCTAAAAATCGCCATAAATTTGTAATAGAGGTTCTTGACTCACTCGACCATTTGCCGATGGACAAACCATACGTTCCCCTTAAGAAGACAATTAACCCGACTGGAAAATCATCTGAAAGAATGCACTATGACCTTTTCAACGATATAAAACTAGGTGATAAGATTCTGTTTCTGTCCTGGGGAAACTGAAGATACTCTTAGGAAACCATAAACAATCTTTAGTAATGAACAAATTGCATCCATACCCCTCTAAAATATTAGCTTCCCTTCATGAATAATTTTATTTGGAAAGGTAAGCGGAAATCACTAGTACATCCATGATAATCAATACGGTCTCCATATTAAATTCGAAATAGGACTAACTTTTAATCGGTAGTCGATAAATAACAGGAAAAAGAGGTTTTCAGAATTTTTTTCCATAAATATAAATCTTGAATTCTTTGGAATTAGTTTATATCAAAAATTATTTAACTCTCGAAAAAATATTTGTTTTGAGGCTATTAAAAATGTAGGCAAATCAAACACAGTGCTCTAGGATTAAACAGAGGTCTGTCATCAAATCTTTGCTGGCTAAGAAGTTCAAACCATGTAAAATGTATAGTGAATAAGCATGCTTTACTTAAATATACACACACATATATATATATATATATATATATACCAAATGGACTCAACATAACTTTGCCACTGCAAGCTCATGTCAGAAAAGCTTTAGATAATGAAGAAAATTCACTGATTCTCTGGTAAAGAAAAAAGTTCCGGGCTAGGCGTCTAATAATGAACGTAATGCTCACAGTAGAAAGGACCCATCACGTTTGATTTCCTTTTTAAAAATTCCACTGTAAACAGCTTCCGATTGAAAACGCCTCCAGCAAAATTCCCCTTTAGACCCTCGTAATTCAAAATCATGATCTAAAAAGAAAAGTTATTCAATTGATGAAGGCTATTTGAAACATGGCTCGACAGACGAGCGAATATTAGTATCTGCTGATATTGCGAATCGATATTCAGTTCATTTCTTAATGTATTGTATGTCCTAGGTCATTTGCAAGATTTTGACACGAGGCTCTGATTTGTCTTTTAGCGTATAATCAATCAGGAGCAATAAACATCAAATGAAAATATTTCCGACTTCCACGGAAGCAGACAGAGAGAGGCAAGCTATGACCAGTCGGCATATATAATTACATAGGTCCAGATATACCTCTGTTCTTTTAAATACATCAACTATAGATAAGTACGCTTCGGGGAAATTTTTTTATAAAAAGTTAATTTTCTACGAAACCGAAGTTTTATAATCTCCGACGGAATATACAAGGGTCATTTAATAAATAAGGTGAAATATGGCCTAAGGAATAGGAAGCGCTGTTTATAGTTGAACTCATTTTTAAAAAAGTCAAGTGATGGGTCTTTTTATGTCACAGAAAACTGTCAGTATTATTTTCTACCTATTGATTTGCCACCATTTTGAATAGTCTGAAAACAAATACTTTAACAAGATAAAAGCATTTTGATATAAACCAACTCCAAACAATGCAGAGCTTACGTTAATGAAAGAAAAATCGAAAAAGTGTACTTTTTTTTTCTTTAAAAGAATCCCTCATTCATTGAATGACCCTCATTAAATCAAAACAGATATTAAGTCTTATTTATTACGGCCATTTATTAAAGCGTTTACGCAACGGTGAATACTCCGCCAGCACACAAAAAACACAAAAAAAGAAAACATGACAGAATTATCACTTCAATTATAATCTCTACTGAAACAGCAAACTTCGAGCAAAATACAATCACTATTCATAAGCGCAAAATAAGTCCAGGAACAAGTGCTGAAGAGTTGTGGTTGATTTGATATTCTTTCCTCGTACGGAATAAATACAAGAATAAACACGTCAGATTAATAACAACATAGTTTATTGCCAAAACAAATTTAATAGAATGAATACCAAATGAAATGAGTAACGAAAAGAATGAATAAATTGTTGTATGAATAAGTGTTCTTGGTGTACAAACATCTATATAATTCTACGAGAAATGTAAGTTTTTTGCAGAAAGATTTATATATCTCAGAATTGTATTATTCTATGGTTTCGTATTTAATGTGTACGAGGTTATTTGGGACGAAAATATCCCCGTCGCTGAGGATTAAAATCAGGTCATCTTTAAGGCCTGAAAATGTATGAAATTTCAGTGCATTTCTTCTATCAACTGATTTGATAACGCCATCCAGCAGCCATTAGTAAAATCCTTTTTTAGGAAAGCGAGATAATCCATTAACATTAATCTAAAGGGAGACGACACAATGATACTTGTATCACCTCAAATTTTCAACTGAAACAAGAAAATGCCATAAAATATGCAATCTTAAAGCACAACGCAGCGGTAGGAAGCTCTGTTTATAGATGAACTTATTTCAACTTTTTATCCACCAGCGAGAGTGACAACAGAGGCGGAGGAAATAGATAAATATTATCCATTTTATATCCGGGATAAACATACGGAGACCAATTTTTAATCGTCACCGGAGCACAAATTTGGGTAATTCCCCCAGATATCTAAAGACTAGCCCACTTATCATAAATTTTACAAGAGGTAAGTGAACAATCAATACAAACCTTTGGAGAAATTTCTGTAAGACCGAATCTTACATTGCGGCAATTACTCACTGGATCTTCGCACAAGTATTATTGCCAATGTTTGGAATGTCGTTGATGTTTAATAATTGCAAGAGAAAGGAGAAACATAAAAACGCGATTCGAGTTAGGACCTCTGTTGATTTATTATTTCTGTTTAATCTCTGGGGCCGTAAAAGAAGGTGGAAATATATAAACGACATAGGGGACAGCTTCTTTGCTTTTGTAGGAACAAGCTCTTGTCGTATCTTTGAATAGGTACTATTTACCCAACCCCTCCGCTCGGGCAGGATATGACACAAGGTCAATTTTTAAGCGGAGTTTAACAGGTTTCAATTCAGAGTTTTCCTTCTCCTAGACTAGTTGCCTCACCAAGGCTGAAGAACCTAGTCCGTCCTACTATTTGCCCGAAAGTGAACGTAATAGCGCGACTGGAGGACGAACTCGCGTACTACGATTCCGCAGTTCATCGCTTTAACCATTACACCACGAGGACACCCCTTTTGAATAGGTCTTTGCTCTTACATTCCATCTCATGTGGATGATATTGTCCGACCAGCCAACAACTAAAATGACAGAACAAGTTTAGTAACATCAGCAATTCCAGGTTAACTAATGTTTTCAGTCTGGAGTGCTAGAGCAAGCATATATTGTTACACAAAAAATACCGAACGAGATGTTGAACTTTGTCAAAAGGTATTTCTACCGGCTGTTATCTTTTTTAAAAACTTACCTATTCACACCTAAGAAAGATTAGCTTAGAATGTTACGCACGAATAAACCCATCTATTTCGGGGGCAGACATTCTATCATACTTTCACTTATCCGTGAACAAGATCACAATTTCCTTGATCGACAAGAATAGAAAATTAAAAATCAAAGAAATTACCTTCATATAATCCTCAATATGAATGATGTTTTATAAGAATTGTTCAAGAAAGTTACCCAAATCACTTTTCCATTTAGACATGGAGACATAAAATATCAGCTAAGAATCATATTAGACCAACTGCATCTCCACCACATGCGTTTCCACATTGGTAAGGTTTAGATAAAGAAAAGAAATGCAAAAATTAGAACGTATACTAGAAATGGACATTATTCCTCCCTAAAACAGTGAATTAAGAAGGTTTGATTAGCGTAACGGTTATAGTCGTAGGAAATTTGAATCGGTGACTTGAGTTCAAATCCGAGACGATAGTGTTTGTGTCTCCCTTTTTGCTAATAACCTTAGGTAAGACATTAATCTAGTAGTGATCACCCAGTTATGGGTAAATTGTTGGGGAAACTAGATTATTTAGTCTATTTGGAAAATTGATCAAGGAAAAGTAAAAGTGAATTGAAACCAGTTGTACTTTGGTTAAAAATTGACGTCGTGCTACATCCTGTCTGTGGTGAAAATATTTGGTAAATACTTTTGGAGATGTAGTTCCATGGATATGGAAAAATTATGTGGTGATGAAATTGTTTTCAAGGACGATAATGGATCTTGTCACAGAGCAAAGGAAATTACGGATTTTCTTCGTGAAAGGCAAATAAAACCAGTGACGTGGCAAATGAACAGTTCAGATCAAAATCCAAATGAAAATTTAAGGGGGATATTAAAAATATTGTCCATAAGAAGACTCCAGCTATTAACTGCCATTCAGGAAAGATGAAACATTTTAATCAAGAATATAGTTTAAAATTTTTGCAATCCATTTTTGAAAGAATTAAAACTATTATAACACCTCAAAGAGCGGCAACTACGTATTAATCTTTATTATTTTGTCAATGAATTTCATTTTGTTTTCCTGAATATTGGGTTAATCCAAAATATTTCTTCTGCATGATTTGGAAAAAAACTAAACGGTTATTCTGAATGATTTCCTTTAGTTTGTTTAAAGAAATTTTATAAAGACAGAATATTCTGTTGTACAATTTAAAAACTCCGAGCGCGATAATTCCATATTTTTGCCTTGAGTATCTATCTATCTATCTATCTCTCAAGGGGTATGAACATTTCCATTATTCTATTACGACTGACTGCCCACCCCATATTGCAACAGATAACCAATAGAAAATAAGAACAGAATGAGATAGATAGATAGATAGATAGATAGATAGATAGATACCCCTAACAGAAATATGGATTCAGCACACTTAGAGGATGTTTACCTAGGTTATTTAAGTAGCAGTATGTTAACAACTAACAAACCAGATGCAAATAATTACTTTTATAGATGAACGTTCTGGTTTCATGAAATATTCCTTAAACAAACAAGAATGACTTATTTAAGTTCATTTTATAATATTATGAGGCTAAGATGCTCAGCTATTAAAGAAAAATATTTAGTGCCTTATCTGGTATTAGTTTATTTACTGCTAAATCAATAAAACAATACAAAAAACAAGGTGAACATCCTCTCGGTGTCCTGATTCTATAACTTTTGCCAGAGGTATTAGTTAAATTTTAACAGGAACAGGTAAAATCTGTTCTCTATATATATTCGAGGAGTTCGTGGTTCAGTGGTTAAATTAATAGGAAATGGTCACGGCAACACGTGTTCAAACCGCGCAATATGAAATGCAGACAGTCTTGTCCAAAGACTGTCTGCATTTCATATTGAGCTAATACCTCTGGGAAAGGCATGAATCCAATTATTCTCTCTCCAGGTATGGGTACATTTTAGGATAGACTGGCTCTTCAACCCTAGTATTACAACCAGTCTAGGAGAAGTAAAACTCAAAAATCGAACCTCTTAAACCTCACTAAAAATTGACTATGTGACGCATTCTGCCTGTGAGGAAGGTATATATATATATATATATATATATGTGTAGATTGGATGTAATTACTTAGTAGCTTTATGTAATGCCATCTAGTGGATAGAAAGTATACAAGTCACAATTCAGAAGACTTTATAATACAATAAACTCACTCAATCGTATATTACTAAATTAAAATGTTTCTGTCCTCTTTGTTATTAATCTATTTACTGATAAATATCTAATCTAAGTAGAACATTCTATTAGTGCGTTAATTCAATAATATTTGTAGGGGGTAAAATAACATGTTATTCAAAAATCCTAACACCATTAGCAGGCTTGTTTAAAAAAGCAAATTGCGATATAAAAAAATTAGAATTACTAGAAGATATACAAATCACTTTTAATGAAGCCAAACAAGTATTAGCAAATTTTTCTAAACTTTCTTTGGTAGACAAAGAAGACAACTGAAGACGCATTTTGTCTAACGGCGCTTTCTTGAATTCAATTGGATGAGTTCCACAGCAAAACTAAAATCGATTACAAAGACCAATTTATTTTTTCTCAGTAAAGTGAAAAACACAACAGAAGCCTAATACCTTTTTAGGGGAATTACTAGCTATCTACTTATGTATAAGGCAATTCAGACATTTGCTCGAAGGCTGAGACGTTGGTATTTATATAAACAAAAATTGAAAATAAAAATGAAAAGCAACAAAAAAAACAACAACGAAGGTTTGCTCTACAAGCCAACACAGTAAAGTACACACCTAGAGGGTCTAGACAACAATACTATATATCCTAATATACATTAGGCATTCTAAAGTTCAAAGGTTCAGAAAATACATGGTGTTTCAAAAAAATTGATTTGTCTTGAGATGTGCTGAGTGTTTCAGAAAACTTGATATAATTTCGTAATTTAAATATTCAGCCAATTTTCATTCAAATGATATCAAATTTTAACACCTTATGTAGACACAGCTGAACATTCTATGTTTGATATCTAAAATTCCTTTCTTTTCCAGTAAATAGCATTTCCATATTTCAACAAAAAGCAACATAAAGCATGAAATATATAATTTTGTGTTATTTATAAATACGCTTTTAAAATTTGGGATCAGCTGTGATCTTTATAGGGACCGTGACTCCATTTTTGAGTAGATCTGGGAGTAATTGCAATAAAGAGATACGCCACATTTTCCTGGTTATCAGAAAACTAGCCGCACGACAAGAGAGAGTTTATTGTTTAATTCATGATACCCATTTTGAGGAGTTGTCGCACTCCATATTGGGGGTGCAGTCAACATTTTCTAAGACTTGTTGACTAGGTGATATTACACAATGATTGCAGAATTTACAATTGGTGCTTTTATTTTTCAAGAATGTTATTGAACAAGACCAGGTATGCACAACGTACGAAATGGTTTCGTAACATTATCTGGAACATACTTGAATTAAATAACAAACACTTGATGACAACTTCAGCCGAGGACCTAAAACATAAGATCGATAATCTCCCTTTTCCGCTCGTACGAATGCAGACTAATGATCCGTCTCCTCCATAATTGTCAATATATTTACTTACGAAGTTACACAGAGGTGAAACTACTTCATCCTTCTTACACGGAAATTTCCCAGTAGTGGAAAGAATTCCAGAAAAAATTCATTACTGGCAGGATCCGTGGAAATTTCACAGAAGGAAACGAATGAAGAGGAACTATTACAACAAGAAAGAATTTCATTGCGTACAAATCCAATAGTTGCCATTTCAATTAATTATACATAAATATACAATAACGATTTTAAAAAACACACTTACTATACATATCATTTGTTATTTAATTCTACCAAGACTGTTATATAGTCATCTACAGCGACACAACGATAAAGACGCAGGAAGGAAAACGCATGATAAAGACGCAGGAAGGACTTCTTTAGAATTATATTCCTCTCACTTTATTGCAAGGGTTTGAAAGGGTTGTTTAAGGGTTTCGTGTGAGAGGATGCTGGAGACCGAACGTAAACTTCATATTTTGACCCCACTGTTATGACCGTCACGTTGTGTCTTTCTTGTTCTCTTAATGTTGGGGTCTACTCCATCGGGGCTTTCCGAGGGCCCCCTCGGTCGGGTGTGGCCTTCCCTACCACATCTCGTCTCTAAACCTCTGGGAGTCTGCTGGCAACTGCTTCGGGGGTTTTCCGTGTGCCCCCTCGGTCGGGTGTGCCTTTCCCTACCACATCTGGTCTCTACTGTCTGGAATTCTACTGACAACTGCTCTGGGGATTTTCCGAGTGCCCCCTCGGTCGGGTGTGGCCTTCCCTACCACATCGTCTCTAACCCTCAGGGAGTCTGCTGGCAACTGCATCGGGGGTTTTCCGAGTGCCCCCCTCGGTCGGGTGTGGCTTTCCCTACCACATCTGGTCTCTTCTGTCTGGAATTCTACTGACAACTGCCCTGGGACCCAAACTCAACTGAGTTAAATAATAACTCAACGCCTACACGATCGCCTACTGGATCTTTGAAATCGAATGTTTAATCGTCATCAAGCGGAAATAACTATCATGCAGTTCAGAGGTTACTCTCTTCCGGTACATGACTGTAATGGCACAATGAAACCTTCACCTTGTCCCATATCATAAGCCTTAATCCGCAACACGCGATCTCTTTCGATTACTGGCCGTTGGAATGTGTCACTTCCTTCCGGTGTATCACCTTGGAATAGCATTTTTAGCCCGGGGCGAGGGTCAAAATATTACAAGACAACTAGATCAATATTTAGTGGCATATTCTATTTTGGAGATAACAGTATTGCTGGTACCTAGGAATGCGCGAGGCTGTTTTTTTTTCAACCAACGATAGTATATTGGTGGAATTTATCAGAATATCAGGGCTCATCATATCCTCGAAGTTCATCAAATATTCGGAAATTGAATGCCCAATAATTTATATTTACTATGCTACTAGTAATGACAGATTAATTTTGCAGAGGGCAATTCCATCGGAGTTGAATAAAATATTTGATCTGACGAAGCAACAATTACGTATTGAAATATCCCACTTGATTGTGGGAGGTGTTGGCAGAATAACCTACTTGACTGTAGGAAGAAGATATAGAAAAATATCTCACTTACACAAGAGGAGGGATAAAGTAATATTCCACATGGTTGCGCAGATGATACCTGATGAATGTAACATTTGAAAGAACGGGCGACGAGCAGAATTATGGATGATTATTAAATATGGTCGTTAGATGGTTGTTTGGGTTTATGGTATATCAACCTTTGTATTTTATTCAACGACAAATCTATTTTAAACAAATAGTTCTATTTCAAGCAATTCAGTTTAGCATGAGTACATAGTTTAATTGTCAAAAACATTTCTATTTTAAGCTACTCAGTTTAATCAAACCGTTCTAATTCAAACTATTCAGTTTAGCCTAAGTAGGCTGTTTAACTCATAGATAGGGCCTTATCAAGTGCTACTACTCCGGGCCAGAGGGGGCCTTGGAGCGATAGCAGTGAATGGGTGCATCACATTCCCCAAAGCTCCAGCATCACCATCAAATTGTTTAGTTTCATATCCAGAACACTCATTGGGGGAGTCTAACCCCTCTGCAGAGGTGCTGTCAGTGTATTCTACAACCCCTAACCAACTGACTCGGCAATATTAGTTATGGTAGAGTCGATAGTATTTTATTCCACAGTTAAAAAACCGTGTATTTTGATTAACTCACAAAGATGAGAAGAATAGTTATTGATATGTGAAATGGACTCGGTCATCTGAATTCACATCCAGGATAAGACTGTCAGCAACTTACTTCATGTTCGTGCCTATAATAATGGCTCACTATAGACTGTTTAGTCTTCTTATGGCCACTGGTGTAAGCCGGGTGGTGTAATGGTTAGCAAGGTAGACTAGCAAACCTACACGAGTGAGTTCGATTCTCATTGGGTGCCCAATTCATGCAGCCTTGTGCTACATCTAAGCAAAAAGATTGGTAAATTACCAAAACAAGTTTCGGTATTCAAACCACTTAGGTTCCGATTTGTGATGCCTCCTGTCTGTGGCAGTGTAGATACATATTACAGCTTGTGATAACAAGAAAAGCAAACCGGTTCCTAAACCGATACACATTGCCAAACTATTTCCAAATCACGAATGCATATAACATTGTCTCCTCCACCGTAAAACATGTGTAAAGTAATAAAACATTAGAAAAATGGTTAATCTTAAAATCTAGCAGGTATTATTGGAGGTGCCCGTGGTGTAATGGTTATCGTCGTGGGAAATGGACATGGCGACACGAGTTCAAATCCTGGACGAGACTGATTGCATTTCACATAGCACTAATACCCTTGGGAAAGGTATGAATCCAATAATTCTCCCTCCAGCTATGGGTAAAATAGTTGGGCAGACTAGGTTCTTCAGCATTGGGTAGGCAACTAGTCGAGGAGAAGGAAAACTCTGAATTCAAACCTGTTAAACTCTGCTTAAAAATTGACCTTGTACTATATCCTGCCCGAGCGGAAGGGTTGGTAAATAGGATTATAGGAACTAAATCATTCCAAATACACACAACCAAACTGTCAGTTACAAATAAAAATTCATAATTAGATTTAAGAAATAACCAATCAAAACCTATTATATCTTTTTAATCTGGAGCCCGAGCGTTAATTTGGGCCACAAAATTTATCAATTTTGAAACATATCATTGCTGTAGATATCTACGATCGTAGTCGTAAACAGGTGTTGTATAGCCACATAATAAATATGCATATATACACATATACATGCAGAATACATATTGACGCAATAATAAAAAAAAATATAAAAAAAATGTACCTCTCACTTTAATGAAAGGGTTGTGTGTGAGAGGGAGTTGGAGACTGAACAAAGACTGCAACATATTGACCTTCCCAGCCCCTCCGGACATAGCCGTGTGTCGTTCTCGTTCTCCTGCACTGTTCAACCAGAAGCCTAGGGGCCCTCTCCACTGGGTACTGTTCTCTCTACCGCATCTTGTCTCTAACTCATCTGATCTCCAACTGCAACTGCTCAATGATTTAGTTCCTAGTTCAACATAGTAACCCTAACCCTAACCCTTTGGCCAATCAACTCATGAGGATTCACTTCCTTACTCTTTCCGCACCTCTCATTCTGTGGCCCGCCAGAACAGCAATGTCCAAGATTCGTCCAGATTGCATTTTTGAAATTCACCAACTCTGACAGTCAGGGTGTATTGGAATTGCTGCTGGAGCTGTTCATTTGAACTTGAAATCATAAAAATTGGTCAGTCATCTCATAAGATGTATAGCAATAACATACTGGATTTTGAAGAGTCTACGACAATTTTAAATGTCTGTACAAAAAAAGGCTGGAAACTTATTGAATTTACCACGTATATATTTGTATCACAACCTAGTGCTCTTTTTTCCTCTACCATTCGTTGCGCTTCTTTTCTTTCCCATGTTCTTTACTTGGATGAATAACCAAGATATTTTTGCGTACACCTTCTTTATTCATTTTAGATAACATAACTTACAGCATTCTTTTTGTTCCGGGTCGCTATATTTACTTACCTTGTGATTCTATAATTTTTACTCCTTGCAACCTTTTCACACTAAACCTGATCCGTGTTATTTCACTGGAGTCTGTGTGACAGCGTATTAGTATGAACTTGTCTCAAAGAGAGACATTCAACCAGTTTGCGATTTTCAACGTCTTAGGCGGCCTATCCTAGGTCTAGAGCTGACGTGATATAATTGCCGCGAAAGAATGTATCGCTGAAGGTGAAATCCCATAGTAGAAATTTTCCGCCTTCGAGCGGTAAAATCGTAACCCTGTCAGTTCGCTTTCCCTTCTCTCGTTCAAGGCCTACAGGTTCAGTTTGAAAATTCGAATTATACTGTAATGGATATACGTCGCAGTTTAACTCATAGTTTTGCCCTTGGCGCTGTGTATTACATCATATATCATATTAATCGTTTACCCTATCTTTTTTAAAAGATCGTTTGCAGCAGCAAATAAGATACAGCACTTACGTGGGCGAATTTCTGCCCGTTTGCTGTGGTATTCACCGTTTCGTTTCAAAGAACGAACCTTTAACGCCCTCCCAGTTCATAAACTTTTAATCGCTGCTATACGAGCAAAATGCAATAAATATTCCCCACGTGAAATTAGATACCTGTATTTCATCAGGTAATTTACGAATCGAATTCGTCATATTAAACGTACTTTCAATATTGTGGCTGACTCTTGATCCAGAAACCTTTCAATGAGCAATATTACACTTGTTATTAGTTTTGAGATTATCTGGTTTGCACAAAAGATAACGTAGAACTGAGGCATCTTTTATAAAAACAACTTCACTTATTTACATTTAAAAGCAACTTCTCAGCAACGCCTTTCCGTTTAGGAGAGTTTTGTAGCGTGGTGGCTAACGAGTTTGATTGTGACATCGTAATGAGTGAGTTCAAACTCCAGTTATTCTTTTATGATCACTTTCAAGTTATTACCTTTGGAATTGAAGAAAAGGCAACCGGGAAAATATCCGTTTCCAAATAAATCACCTCCAAGGAGAATAGACACCAGAACTCGGGAATCGACCACATATAGTTCATACATGGCTAACTCGTGGTTTAGTTGATAACGTCGTTGGAAATGGACACGGCGACCTGAGTTCAAATCCAGGACGAAGTTGTTTGCATTTTATATAACGTTAAAGCCTTTGCAAAAGGAATTAATGCAATTATTTTCACTCCAGCTATTTGTAAAATTGTAAGGCACCCTGGAGCATCGAGAAAACTCTGAATTCAAACCTGTTGAACTCCGCATAAATATTGGAATGTGTTGCATCTTACTTCCGAGGAGGAACTGAGTAAATATGTAAATGGCTAATTTATGCCTAAGAAAGAGGAACGTTTTCTCCTGTAACGAAATAATCAAAATAAACAAATCATCCAGGAATGCAAAAAGTTAGCCCCTATCAGAAAGAGATATTTTAAGGCCAGAAAATTTTGAGAAGTCTTTCAACTCCAAACATGCAAAATAGGATTTTTTTTAAAGAAACTTTTCTTTACAATAAATTATGAAAAAGTGTATTCAAAATACAAAAATAGAAACCCTGGTTCTGCATAAGATAACCTAAGAAAGGGTAATATGCTGTAAAATGCAACGCCGAACCAACCTTGTGATAAATCCTTTCGTCCCTAACAGCTATGGGTTAAATATTACTGCTGCTGTTCTACAGGGATGGCCTGGACTTTAAATAATCCATGAATATTCATTTGTCATTAAAACTAAGAAAATAAACTTCATCTTTAAAAGCAACTTCTTTGGTGATAAATTTTCACCTATAAGTTATGATTTTTCATCCATAAAAATTGTCCACTATGAAGATTCAACGTTACCGTCAGACCAGAAAGAATAGTCTGTCCTTTGTGGGAGACAAGTGGGATGTACGGCTTTCTACTATCGATCGGTAAGTACTTGAACTCAAATCACAGTGTCCATTTCTTTCGTCGATAACTATTCAACCACAAGCGCCTGATTCCATCTGTTTTCTCTAGAGCAATGGAGAAATAGTAAAGCTGTGTAGATTCTTAAGTTTTCGTTTGGCAACCAGTCTGGGAGAAGGAAGACTCTGAATTCAAAACCAGCTCTAATTCTACTAAAATTGACCGTGTGTCGCATTCTACTGGTGGTGTAAGGTCGAGATAAATACATATATCAAAAAATTGTTATTTACCATATTTACCCAACCCCTCTACTCGGGCAGGATATGACACAAGGTCAATTTTTAAGCGGAGATTTGAATTCAGAGTTTTCCTTCTCCTACAGTAGTTGCCTCACCAAGGCTGAAGAACTTAGTCTGCCCTACTATTTACCCATAGCTGGAGGGAGAATAATTGGATTCATACCTTTCCCAAGGGTATTAGTGCTATGTGAAATGGAATCATTCTCATCCAGGATTTGAACTCGTGTCACCGTGTCCATTTCCTACGACAATAACCACCGGCACCACCACAAATTGATATTTACATAAGTCTATGTGCATACGTACACATTCTTCAGTATTTTAGAATAATAATGAATTTGATACTATTCAAGATACAACTAATGCATTTGAAATATTTATTTTAAAGGATACAATGAATTAAACATGACACTGTTTACCTTATCAACAGGATAAAATATTTCAATACAAAACCGGCAGATTTTCCTATAAGCGGCACTCATTATCACAGAAACATTTTCTCCATGTTAAGAATATTATTATCTCCTTAGTATCGTAGAGTGATATACTGTTATATTTTGACCTTCGCCCCGGCCCAAAAATGCTATTCCAAGGTGATACACCGGAAGGAAGTGACACATTCCAATGGCCAGTAATCGAAAGAGATCGCGTGGGCGGATTAAGGCTTATGAGGTGGGACAAGGTGAAGGTTTCATTGTGCCACTACAGTGATGCACCGGAAGAGAGTAACCTCTGAACTGCATGACAGTTATTTCCGCTTGATGACGATTAAACATCCGATTCAAAGATCCAGTAGGCGATCGTGTGGGCGTTGAGTTATTTAACTCAGTTGAGTTTGGGTCCCAGAGCAGTTGCCAGCAGACTTCCAGACAGTAGAGACCAGATGTGGTAGGGAAGGCCACACCCGACCGAGGGGGCTCTCGGAACCCCCCGATAGAGTGAGCCCTAGGCCTCCGGTTGAACAACTGGAGAACAAGAAAGACACAACGTGACGGTCATAACAGTGGGGTCAAAATATGAAGTTTATGTTGTCTCCACCATCCTCTCACATGCAAACCCTTGAACAACCCTTTCGAAACCCTTGAAATAAAGACAGAGAGGTAAATATAATTGTAAAGAATCCTTCCTGTGTCTTCCTTCATGCGTCCTTCATTCCTGCGTTTTCCTTCGTGCGTCTTTATCGTTGTGTCGTTGTGATGCTGCATGAACGTGTAAATGACCATATAACAATACTTATTAACCTGAAGCAATACATTTTACCGTCCTAAGAACATAGAACATTGCACTAGGATTCATAATGAACTGGAAGGTTCAATATTCCTTCAAGCATTGGAATCTTTTCAATCTCCTTCGAAGCATAAATCATTTATTTCCGTTTAATTATTTGAATCACCCTGATGAGTGTCTTCTTCACGACTGAAACAAATAAAACTATTGATCAAGATACGTACTTCAAATTTTTTTTAAACAAAAGGTGATAGGCTATAAAAAGTGGATACTTTACAACACTATGAATATAATAGGCTGTGAGGTATCACTAGCAGTACTAGAAGCCTATTCTCATCCAAATAAGCTGATTTATAAACTGGCTGATTGACCTAGTGAGTAGAGTGTTCGCCCATGATCTGGGAGACATGTGTTCAATACCAGGACGCGTCACGCCAAAGAATTTTAAAATGGTACTTGATATTTCCTTGCTTAACACTCAGCATTATAAGGTACGTATTGAGGGTAAAGTGGAGCAATCCAGGGAAAGGATAAGCCCTCTCCCCTATACCTCGCTATAGTAGCTATTGAAAAGGGGGCCTTCTTGTCGCCCTAGACGATGGTCGCCAACTTTACTTTTTTTATTGTATAATGCAGGAGTTGAAGGGATTTAGCTACCATGAACTACTTCTTGAGAAGCAACCGATTAATTCGAACAAGTTCTACTCCTAGTTGAATTTAACGTATATCTTTGTAATTGCTTAAAATGAGTGCGTAAGCATTCATCAGGTAAATGCAAGGGCTTCACATGGTGTTGTTAATAGTGAACTTGGATCTAAAAATCTCTTGCTTGAGAATTTGTTTCTCATTAGTTTCTCTATATTTCTGCTCTTCTGTCAAATTAAGTAAAGCTTAGAAAATGACTATATAAATACTTGCTTACATGCCATGATAACAAACCAACGTGAATCCGATGTGTAATATAATGGCCGAGGGATTTCGTTTTATATATCTTGCCTTTTGGGTTTAGTAGGCTGAGAATCTTTTGGCTCAGCACATGGGTTAGTTAAGTGCAAACTTGAGCGCAGGTGTTCACGCGCGCTTGCGGGAGGATGTGTCGTTCACAGATGTCAAAATAGAAATCCCTGATAGAAAGGTTGACCAGTGGATGGGAATGACGTCATGCACCGGAAGCGTACGTGGAGGATTTGAGGGATTTTGAAAGTCAGTTAGTTGATTCTTGCCGTCCGAAGAAGAAGGGTGACTTTCGCTTGCTCGCCAAGGCCTTGTGCCGGGTGCCACACATGTTGGGGGGGGGGGAGATGGAAAAGCCAGAACAGAAAGAATGTGTATCTCTCCTTATGTCGAAGAACTTTTAAACTCAAAGGTAATAAAAAAAAGTTTCGTACCTGAACTAAGAGGTCGTAAGTGCTTTTCGTGTTACGGGATTCCTATGTTCTATGTATATATGTTATGAACATTCTATGTACGTTTCCCATATTCATATATGGGTATGTTACAGATGTTCATTAAGCGCTCAATACTTTTGAACTTGTATCAAGCAAAAATGACTAAATCACTACTTATATGATTACATAAACGGTAAGCTAGTGTTGTATAGCGACTTAATAACCATGATCATGATTAACTATACAACGCAAAATACATATATATGCGGAATACAGACCGACGCAATGATAACAGACGAGTGAAGACTTCTTTAACAAATATGTACCTCTCACTTTATTTGTAACGTTTGAAAGGGGTTACTCAAGCTTTGCGTGTGAGAGGGAGTTGGAGACCGAACATAACTGCAATATATTGACTCCCACTCTTATGGCCGTCAGCGTTGTGTCTTTCTCGTTCTCCAGGGCTGCTCAACCGGAGCCCAGCCCAGCTCTCTGTTGGATGATGACTTTCTTTACTGCATCTTATCGGCAACTTCTCTGGATCCCAACTCAATCAGAGGCCCCGAGGGCCCCTCCGGCCTGACGTGGCTTTCCCTACCACATCTTATCAGCAACTTATCTCCAACTGTCTCTAACTCCAACTGTCTGACTTTTTGTCTTGACCGAGTTATATAATAGTTCAACGTCCACTAAATCGCCTACTCGATCTTTGGAATGGCATGTTTGATCGTCATCCAGCGGAAATAACATGCAGTTCACAGGTCAATCTCTTCCGGTGCATCAGTCTATGAGTGTGCCATGGGAATTTTAGCTTGTCCCATTTTGTAAGACAATTTCCGCCCACACGATTTCCTCTCATAACTGCTATTAGAATGTGTCACTTCCTTCCGGTGCATCACTGTGAATGGCATTTTTGGCCGGATCGAAGGTCAAAATACAACACTAGGTGACTATTTTTAGTGTGTCCGATTCTCATAGAGGACTCCATACATTTGGGTTTGTGCCAACCAATGCAAAGCATGATATATAACTACAAACGGGCTAGGCAAGCGAATCATGGGGAGCCCAATTCTCATTGGAGGCTCCATACTTCAGGCCTTGTGTCAAACTAAGCAAAATTTAGTACATGATCAGCGGTCAAAAACTAATATAGTTTATCTGAGAAGTTTTTACTTATTTAGCAGTTATTTTGAGTTTCTAGTAGACACGTTGAATATTTTAGAATCAGATCATTTTCCTTTGAGTTGATGATATTTGGAATTATCAGTCATGAAAAAGGACATCTACTTTCGAACGTCAAGGAAAATTTGTATAATTCGTTTAGCTATTGATAAAATCGTAGTGCTGACTGGACAACCATTCAAGAAAAATAAATCTGAATTCAAACCAGCAACTGGAGCCCATGAAAGAATTCGACATTGTTTTCAATCATTCTGATAAATATGACGACTTTGTTTCCAAGTCATAGCTGCTCTTGTCTTCTCTTATTACATGTACGCCCAAAATAGAGATTTTTGACAGGGTACATGCTGATATTCCATATAAACTCACTTAAATCGTTATCCTGGAGAACGAGTAAGACCTTCATGGCGCAGATCCTTGGTCTGTGAATCATAGAGTATGAATAAATGTTCAAATATCGAAAAAATCCAAATAGTTTCTCTTGGCAATCGAACACTGATCAACTACAAATGTTCTTTTAAAAGCTATGTTTATTTTTCATTTAACTATGTTTGCCGACGTGAATTTAATTTTTTTTTTTCCGAGCCATCATCACATTCCGACGTGCCGGTAATTAGTGACCATGTCTTTTCTTGTTAAATACATTAACGTCTTAAAATCTACTGTACGAAGTTTGATGTTGACGAACCGTGTCTGCGTCTGTAAAAGGCAATGTTGATATCTCGTGTCATTGTGAGAATGTTAGACAGATATTACTTTGTGAAACCGGTGTGCTCATTCACAACATTTTCTTATTGATCTTCGATGTCCATGGTAATCAATACACAATTTTAACTAAGGAAAAAAAACACAGACTTCACTGTTGTCTGAAGTAGGTAAAACTACTATAATTTATATTAGTAACAGTAGTAGTTGCTTAAGAATATAAGTGAATATATTCTTACTAGTACTTCAATTAATTTGATCGGCTTTTGGTTTAAAAAATGGTATATTATAAACTATATCTTTTTTTTTCTGTCAATGCATTCTAAAGGTAAATTTCCTCAAACTTGAAATATTATTAGTCCAACTAACATTTCATCAAAAAATTTTATTCCCTTTGACTATTTTTCTGTTTGTTATAGGCATGATATATATATATATATATATATATGTATATATATATATATATATATATATATATATATATATATATCAGATGTTTATTATTCTCATTACCACACTTGTTGAGTAAATGGAGGGCCAACTATTGCAATATTATTAGATAGTGCTCAATATGAATGATAAAGCTTTGGCCCGAGAGACCTGGGTTCGATCCCAGGTCAAGTCATAGCAAAGACTTTAAAAATGGTACTTGATTCCCCATTGCTTAACACTCAGCATTATAAGGTAAGGATCAAGGGTAAATTGGAGCAATTCAAGGAATGGACTAGCGCCCTCCTCTATGCCTTAGTGTAGTAGCTATCGAAAAGTGAGGCTTCGGGCCACCCTCGACTACGGTCGCCAACAACTTACTATATATATAATATGGTTATCGTCGAAGGAAATGGACACGACAACTCGAGTTCAAATCCTGGACGAGACCGATTGCATTTCACATAGCACTAATACCCTTGGGAAAGGTATGAATCCAATTATTCTCCCTCCAGATATGGGTAAATAGTAGGATAGACTAGGTTCTTCAGCCTTGGTGAAGCAACTAATCTAGGAGAAGGAATACTCTGAATTCAAACCTGTTAAACTCCGCTTAAAAATTGACCTTGTGTCATATCCTGCCTGAACGGAGGGGTTGGTAAATATGATATATATATATATATATATATATATATATATATATATAGTACATCGTAGTATCTGTGCTTTAGTTTATTTAGTGTACTTTTGGATGTTAGTATGTTTGTGTATGTGCTGTTGCAGGTGTATTCTTATATACCTATATTTCATGGATCTTTACATATGTACACATATTTCTGCGGTCTCTAGTTGGGAAGGGGTGGGGCAAAGGAATAGTGTGTGAGATAGGAAAAGTAGGTGAGGAAGGGATGGGAAAAGAATTGTTGATTTATTTATCTACTGCTCCTAACTTTCTTTCTGATTGCTAAATGTTTATTTGATGTGAATATGAAATGAATTTTAGTGAGTTATGATGATGATGATTAAAATTAAAACCATCATCAAGTTACTTTTTTAAGAATCATTTTAAAATCTTTTTTTTTCGATAAGGATAAGGATTGTATTTTCAAGGGTTATGTGGTGCAGTATTTGTGGGGCTATAATAAAAATGGTGTTAAGTTTCGGGTGACTTTTGCATTAATAATAATGCTAAGGATAAGAACGGATCCCCTGATCTCGGCCAGGAGACCAGACCTAATAATAATCAACAAAAAGAAGAGAACTTGCAAAAGTGTCGACTTTGCTGTCCCGGCTGACCACAGAATAAAACTGAAAGAATGGGAAAAGAAGGATAAGTACATCGACCTTGCTAGAGAATTGAAAAAACTAAGGAACATGCAGGTGACAATTATACCAATTGTAATTGGTGCGTTTGGAACAGTAACTAAAGGATTACTAAAAGGACTGGAAGACTTGGATGTTGGCGGACGAGTGGAAACCATCAAAACTACATTATTGAGAACGGCCAGAATACTGAGAAGAGTCCTGGAGACTTGAGGAGTCTTGCTGTCAACCAGACTCCAGTGAAAAACCATCAGCTAACGCTGATGTGAAAACTAATGAGTAAAAAAAAAATAATACTGGTAGGTGCTCATAATGAAATAATGAAAAAATAGTGCTTATAATTATTGACATTATCAAAAATATTACTTACATTTACTGGCAGTACTTGTGGGTGATGGTAATGTGATGATGTGGGAGAATAGTACTTACAGTTAATATATATATATATATATATATAATCTTTATATCTAATTTATAATTCTGTTGGTTTGAAAAAAATACGAGATTGTACAATTTGTAAATTCTACAAACTGACATCAGGGAAAAAAATTGTAAAAAAGAAAAGACGAAAAACACACGTGCTACTTGAAAATGATCAAGCTGCACGGATGTCTAGTTAAAAAACAAACCTCCAATAGAATTACCTAAGTTAAAACGTGCTCAATACATGAGATAAAGCTAATATTATGAAAATAATTCCTTCATAGTCAAGAGCGGTTCTACTTAGGTTTCACCAAACGGCTCTTCAGTATTGCTCCGGCAGAGTGGGTCAGGATAAAATACATTTTATTGGTTAAAAAGACCCCTGACCAATACAAACATTAGCATATGTAAAAATAAGAAAAAAATACAGGAAAAATTGGTTAATTAGTGGTTAAAAGGATTGATAAAAATTGTTTAATGCAGGAGAAAATGAAAATGAATGGAAACGAAAGAAAGATGAAAAGGAACTATTTTGTTGTTTTTCGAATAAAGGTTTTGTTTGTTAAATATGCTAATTTTTGTATAGGTGAACGATCTTTTTAACTAATAAAATGTATTTTATCCTGACCCACTTCGTCGGAGCAATACGGAAGAGCCGTTTGGTGAAACCTTAGTAGACTCGCTCTTGGCCATGTAGGAATTATTTTCATTATATATATATATATATATATATATATATATATATATATATATATATATTTTCTTTAAAAAAAAAAACCGGTCACATAAGATTATAAATTTATTTCCATCCTGTTACGCATTTTTGAAATTTCCAAAAACACGAAAAAGAATTAAAAGGACTTCTTCAGATCTTTTAGATAAAAAAAAAAACTCTTGAGAGTTTTCGTTATCTAAAAGATCTGAAGAAGTCTTGTTAATTTTTTTTTTTTCGTGTTTTTGAAAATTTCAAAAATGCGTAACAGGATGGAAATAAATTTATAATCCTAATGCGACCGATTTTTGTTTTTCTTAAAGAATTTATTGCTCTGTATTATTGTTACATTGAGCTCTTTTCAAAGAAAATTTAAATATTCACTCATGAATAATTTCTTGTCCTGATGGAATTACTCCCAACTCCGGTTTAACTGGATCAAAGAATACTATATATATATATATATATATATATATATATATATATATATATATATATATATATAGTATGAACTGGCATAGATGATTTATCAAGCTTATGAAAATCTATATATATATATATATATATACCTTTAAGAAAAAACAGAAACCGGTCACATAAGGATTATAAATTTATTTCCATCCTGTTATGGGTTTTTGATATAAACCAAAAACACGAAAAGAATTAACAGGACTTCTTCAGATCTTATGGATAAAATAATCCAGAATAGACACAGGAAAGAAGGGTGGGAGGGGATAGAAGAGGGGGGATTTTTTTCCTCATATAGCCCACTTCCGGTTTTTTTTATTTTATTGGCTGTTAGAATTATAGTAAATTATTTTTTATTTCTTATTCTTTAAATTCTAAATATTTTTCGACTTAAAAATCCAGATTTAATACTAATTTAGATAAATATATCATTCTTTAATAACTTTACGTAACGATACAGTAATACTTATATTAAATTAAATTCAAAATTTAATATATATATATATGTGTGTGTGTGTACGTCTGTGTTTATCAAACCCCTCCATCACAGACAACATACAACATAATTTTAAACTGAGTAACACCTTATTTTCCTTTTTATACCGGTTGAGTTAACGTACTCAACAGCCAAGTCTGTTCAACTAATTGCCTACCACCAGGAGACAGATATATTCATAACTTTTCAAAATTATTAGAACTCGGGTCATGGTACCCATACCCATTTTCTACGACGATAACCATAAGACCACGAGCGCTTCCATAAAAATTATCATTTCTAGCTGAAAACTTATTCTAAGACATAGTTGTAATTGTATTCTGTTGTCAGTTCCTGGCAAATAAATAAGAAGCTTTAATTTTGGAGTGGCCAGAATGTACCTTATATGTACATTTGAACAGAAGTCTCTTTGGAGCATTTCTTCTTCATTCAATTTCATTTACTCTTTTCTTATGTGAAACATGGAATCTGTCCGCTCAAGAAATGCCCGTCATTGTCTATTGTTGTCCAGCTTTTCATGTGTCCACTGATCCATTACGAGAAAATCGCAGAGGAAAAATCTTCCATGAGCTCAGAAACTTTCCTCTGGCCACAGCACTTAATATGTCCACCTGAGTAGCCCATTACTGGACTTGAAACCTAAGAGCAAGTAGCTGTAAAAATTTCCCGGACGTTCTCAGAGCATTAATTTTTATCCCAAATGTATTATTACCCAATGTCAATTGCCCTCGCTCCTTATTCTTGGAGAATATCAACAAAAGAAGTGTTTCAATACGTAAAGAAAGGACATTAATTTCATTGCTCCGAATGGTCATGTGTAAAAAGTGTCACAAATCTACAGTTAAGTGAGACCACTGTATCAGAAAGAAAGAAAGAAAGCTACTCAAAAAAAAAATTGGGGTGGGTGGGTGATGAATAACTTATATGGCATAAATGGTTTAAAAATGGAATTAAAAAATACATATTTTGAAACCTCACATGTACTTCGACTGTAAGAAGCAGGTAAAGTAATTGTGAGCCACATTTCCGTCGATTTTATCATCATCATCATCATCATGTCGCGCTGGTAGCACGGATATCCCTGACCCTCTTTCGCCACTCTTCCTTATTGTTCATCGCCCTAGATAGGTCTTCAGGACAACGTCCCGTATCCTCACATAGCTGCTGAATGTAAGTTCGTGCTGGTCGTCCTGCTTTTGCACGGCCATGTGTGGGGGTCCATAAGAGTACATCTCTTATGAGTTCGTCCCTGCTTCTCCAGCAGTGTACTGCATGTCTGGTTCGTCTAACTTGAATAGTTTTCGTGATAGGAGGCAGATGGCCGTACAGTTGGTGACTTGTCGGGTGTTGCCGCCAGGACTTATTCAAGATTGCACGCAGCATTCTTGTGTAATTGCCGTCTAGCTTCTTCTCCAGCCGCTTCGTTAGCGTCCATGTAGTGCACCCGTATAGCAGTATTGATGTGACCACTGCCTGGAAGAAACCGCGTTTAATTTTATCGGTTAGGTCTGATTTCCATATAATCGATAACCTATTGATAGCTGTCCATGCTTTCGTTAACCTCGTTTCGATGTCCTTTTCGGTTGATTCGACGCTGCTTCCTAGGTACGTGAATTTGTCTACTAGTTTAAGAGGGGTTCCTTCGAGAGTGGAGATGTCCCCCGTTTGATTATAGCACATATATTCCGTTTTGTGTGCATTAACATAGAGGCCTATGCCTGCGGCTGCTCGTTCCAAACTATGCGGTAGTGTTTCGGCTTGGTCGGGTGCATTTGCCAGTATCGCTATGTCTTCGGCGTAGTCGGCGTCGGTAATTGTTTTTGCAGGGTACCTTCTGCTTCTTTTCTTCGTCAGCTCGAAGCCATTCTCTCTGATTTTGTCAATCGATGTTCTAAGTACGTAGTCAAGACAAATGATAAAGAGGTACGGAGCCAGCGTGTCCCCTTGTAGTACTCCTGCTACAATGTCGAAGTATTCTTTGTTTCCATCTGGTGATCGTACTTTTACTTTGGTGTTTCTATAGAGAATCGTTATTGCTGCTACGGTTTCTTTAGGTATGCCGTACGCTAGTAGGATTTGTTCCATCTTTCCTCTGTGAATGGAATCGAAGGCCTTGGTAAAGTCCACAAATATTAATGTCACTTGTAGGTTTTTTACATATATATATATATATATACTCCCCTACCCACGTAGGGTTGAGTTATCTAGCGAATGAAATAATCGTGTTGCCATTAGCATTAATTGCAAGACTCTTCATATATGAATTGAGCTCTCAGTAGCCGTTAAGCGGATGTATGTAGTAAGTTGTTGGCGACCATAGTCGAGGGTAACCCAAAGGCTCCCTTTTCGATAGCTACTACACCAAGGTGTAGGGGGGGCACTACTCCTTCCCTGGATTGCTCTACTTTACCCTTGATCCGTACCTTATAATGCTGAGTGTTAAGCAAGGAGGCATCAAGTACCATTTTTTGAGTCTTTGGTATGACTCGACCTGGGATTGAACCCAGGTCTCCCGGGCCATTGGCGAACACTCAGATGTATGTAAACAATAGTAATTGTGATTCATAACTGTTTAAAATTTTCTTCTCCGCTGCTGGTTCCTCGTGGCTGAGGGGTAGAGTCTTGAATTGGCGTTTGAGTTAACCGGGTTTCGATCCCAGCTACCGGAAGCTAGTATGTGTAGCCTCACTGATGAGTTCTGATGGAACGAAACAGATCTGTCTGTGGATGACTATATATATATATGGGTGTGTGTGTGTGATTGTATTAATTGAAATTCATCACAGCAACTTTTTCTGTTTACTGATAAAATCGAAACCAAAAGAAATCACATACTATCACTTCGCTGAAAGAAACTTACTCTCTAACTTAGTTTCCAGAAATTTGTATGAAATAATTATTAATACTGATGACAGAATTTTCTTGTTATTTTGGCTCGATGTCTTGTCATTTTTTTCAGTTTGAGTGTTTAGATCACTGGAATACTGAAGTTACTAAAGAATACTGAGAAACTTATGGCAAATTGGGGCAACTTACAGTCTGACGATAACCAAAAGCAATAATCAGATACCTAGTTTGGGTTTAGTTTGATAACTTTATTTAATGACATATCAATTTTCGGAGTTTTTTTTGTCAAACCAATCCTTATAAAAGAACATTAGTGTTACTATTCAACACATATCAGGGGAATAAGGTTTGTACTTTTCCCATTTCATTGGCCTAGTGGGTAGAGTGTTCGCCAATGATCCAGGAGACCTGGATTCAATCCCAGGTCGCGTCATACCAAACACTTTAAAAATGGCACTTAATACCTACGTGCTCAACACTGCAATATAAGGTACGTATCAAGGGTAAAGTGGAGTAATCCTGGGAAAATAGTTGCAACCGCCCTTGTATTTCAGTGTAGTAGCTATTGAAAAAGGAGCCTTCTGGTCGCTCTCGTACGATGAAGCAGTGCAGCATATTAACCACTACACAACTGATTCTCCCCTCTCAGACATCCAGAAGGGATATGTAAATAATAATAATAATAATAATGTGGTCCATTGGATTTGTACAAAAGATCAATTGCATTTCACATTGCACTAATACTCTTGGGAAAGGCATGAATCCAATTATTCTCCCTCCAGCTATGGGTAAATAATAGGGCAGAATGAGCTCTTCAGCCTTGGTTAGGCAACTAGTCTAGGAGAAGGAAAACTCTGAATTCAAACCTGTTAAACTCCGCTTAAAAAAATTGACCCTGTGTCATATCCTGCCCGAGCGGAGGGGTTGGTAAATATGATAATAATAAAAATAATACTTTCGAAACGATATTCCAGGTTTGGAAAAGACTGGAAGCATTGGAAATCATATGAAGAATCAAAATCATACCGACCACAGATAGAATACTCAGAACAGTCACGGAGACCCGATTAAAATTTCCGTCACTGAAACCCTAGTGAAAGACTCCCAGCAAACGCTGACGTTGAAAACTCGCAGGAAGTGTTTAATAATAATAATAATAATAATAATAATACCTGACTTAATAATAATCAACAAAAAAAGAGAACTTGCAAAATAGTCGACTTTGCTGTCCCGGCTGACCACAGAATAAAACTGAAAGAATGGGAAAAGATGGATAAGTACCTCGACCATGCTAGGGAATTGAAAAATCTATGGAACATGCAGGTGACAATTATACCAATTGTAATAGGTGGGTTTGGAACAGTAACTAAAGAATTATTAAACGGACTCGAGGACTTGGAAGTTGGCGGACGGGTGGAGACCATCCAAACGACAGCATTATTGAGAACAGCCAGAATACTGAGAAGAGTCCTGGAGACTTGAAGAGACTTGCTGTCACTCAGACTCCAGTGAAAAACCATTGGCTAACGCTGATGTGAAAAGCTCCAATGAGTGAATAATAATAATGAAATAAAACTGAAAGAATGTGAAAAGAAGAATAAGTACCTAGACCTTGCTTGGAAATTTAAAAAAAAAAACAGTGGAATATGCAGGTGACAATTATACTAATGGTAATTGGTGCGTTTGGAACAGTAATTAAATGATGGCTAAAGGGACTTGGGGACTTGGAAGTTGGCGGACGGGTGGGGACCATCAAAACGACAGCATTATTGAGAATGGCCAGAATACTGAGAAGAGTCCTGGAGACTTGAAGAGACTTGCTGTCACTCAAACTCCTGTGAAAAACCATCGGCTAACGCTGATGTGAAAACTCTAATGAGTCAAAAAAAATAATAATTATAACACTGGTAAGTACTCATATTGAAATAATGAGACCAGACTTAATAATAAGCAAGGTCGAGGTACTTACTTACATTTACTGGCAGTACTTGTGGGTGATGGTAATGTGATGATGTGGGAAAATAGTACTTACAGTTAATATATATATATATATATATATATATAATCTTTATATCTAATTTATAATTCTGTTGGTTTGAAAAAAATACGAGATTGTATAACGCTGATGTGAAAAGCTCTAATGAGTGAATAATAGAAAAAATAATAATAATAATAATAATAATAATAATAATAATAATAATAATAATAATAATGTGGTCCATTGGATTTGTACAAAAGATCGAAACATGAACATAATGACAGATGGAATATGGACAAAAGATAATCTGTCCTAGATAATCCGGCTCTTAAAATTCTTTGAGACTTAGAGATCCAGACAGGCTACACAATCCATCCAGAAAACCAAACCATGTGTAAATTAGCAAGAAACCAATTTATCATCAAATGGATTATTCGTTATTCTAGCCAACTACTGAGTAAAAAAAATGAAAAAAAAAAAACACAAAAAGGTTAATAAATACTTGGATCTTGCCAGAGAGCTGAAAAAGTGGAGGAACATGAAAGTGACGATGATACTAATTGTGATGGTTTCGTGATTTCTTTTTTTAATGGCAAATAAACCTTTGTGGGTTATTTAATACCAAAGCAATCCTTGTAAAGGAGCAGTAGCGGTATTGTTTACTCAATAGCTCGATGGATAGAGCGACTCACTCGATACCATTTGTAGTTTTTGACGATAGAACGGTCCACAAAGGCAAGAAAACGATATAGAAGAAACTGAATATTAAAGAGAGAATTGGGACCATCCAGACCTCAGCAATGTTAAAAGTACCTCAATTTCTAGAAACCTGAACGTATACAAATATATAAAAATTTGATATATTTGTTCCTCATGCCTCCTGGGGCATCTCTGCATTTTACTATCCTCTCACAAGAAACGTAAAAAAAAATCGTTACTCAGAACATATGCAATATTGATACAATATTTTTACGCAGATCAAATTCTGTTCAGTAATTTATCCGAGAGTTCCCAAAGTTTCTTCCATCTCTTTTTCTGACCTTTGTGTGGGCTATTCTTTCGTCACAAGCTACAAACAGTATCGGATTAGTCCCCTTATCCACCGAGCTATGGATTAAATAGACTACTACTCTTCTTCTACAAAGATGGTTTTGGCAATAAAAAACCCTCTTAAATTATTTTTCATCGAATTATTTTCTGAAGCCATCCGATTTAATCCTATTAATCAGATTGGGTATTTATTTCCAAAAATATATTACCCTATAAGTAAAAATTCAATTGGTTTTTTGACTTCGTTTCGAAATCTGTATCGACAGAAAAATTTCATTTAGAATAAAAATATTGAAAAAGAATGTCTACAATAATCAGAAATTCCACTGGTTATTTTGAAAGTTTCAATTAGATCATATTCCATTCTTGTTTTCAGTAAATTAGTTAATTCTAGTTTCTTTGAAACAGGCATAATTTACTTAGCTTATTATTCTACCATTCTTTTTTGTATTCCATCTGATCCCTATATTACACTCTAATTTCAATGTCTAAACACTGGAACCCAAGTCTGAGTACGGTATTCTATTTGTGGTCTTATTTGGATTTTATTCATTTTTAAAACAGCGATTGTCCGCCTTGAAATCACTCAGACTTCAGTGAATACCCTCCTGTTAAAACTTAAGTGAATAGCCACCAGTTAAAACTTCAGTGAATACCCACCTGTTAAAACTTCAGTGAATACCCTCCTGTTAAAACTTCAGTGAATACCCCTCAGTTAAAACTTCAGTGAATACCCACCTGTTAAAACTTCAGTGAATACCCATCTGTTAAAACTGGTGTATAAATCTCCTAAGGTATTAATACTTAGTTGTTCTTGATCACGATTTCTCAGATAAAGACATTACACATGCTGATATATATATATATCATGATCTTTTATTCTGTTCTTTCCTCAGATACATACCTTTACATAGATTATCAGAATATTTCATTTTGTCTCAAAGATTTTTAAGTAATCTTTTTTCAGATGAAAGATTGTTGCAAACGAATGTCAACAGATTAAAAATGTTAACAACAAAAGTTTAAATAAAGTAATTGAACAAAGAATTATCGAACATCTTTGTATTGATATATAACTTGAAACAGAAGAAAAAATATATAAATTATTAGTCGCCAAAAGTCTGTAATGTTAGTCTTGTCGATTCGAGAATTTTTCTGACTCAAAGCAAAAAGGAAGCAAGATTTAGTGGGTTGGTATGACTCCAGGGCAGAATATTTTTCATCAGTGACTTTGCGTCATCTTCACTTCGAAATATCATGGAAGTTCTAGAGCCTCGAATCGATCATCGATTTCCACAAGGAGATTATTAAATGTTGCAGTTTCCCCGCTAGAAACCGTTGGCGCACATTGGTGCACCTGCTAAAAAATGATTGGTCACACAAAGTAGCCACTTGTAAATGGCTTCTTGTTTACTGAAGGCGTTAAAACGATAAGTGGACAGTAGTGGCTATTTTTGAAGTGGTCGAAAGAAACTTGCAGTGGACATTAAAGCAAATGAGAGAAACGGGGAAAAATATAAGATCGTGGAAGGAGTATTCTAAAGTAGGAAAAAGGCCTATTCACCATCTGTCTGTCAAAAAGAACACACACAAACACATATATATTATCGTCCACAGACAGATCTTCCGTTCTATCAAAACTATTCATTGTAGCTAGACAGGCTAGATTCCCGAAGCTGTGATCGAAACCTGGTTGATTCAAACGTCAATCCAAGATTCTACCACTCAGCGACGAGGAAACTAGCGCAAGCAAAGGAAATTTAAACGCTTATATATCACATTTGTTTTTGTTTACATTTATCCGCTTAACAGCTATATATATATATATATATATATATATATATATATATATATATATATATTATTTCTAAATATATAAAATAAAAGAATTTTGGTCATCTTTCAGTCTTTTTTGGCGTAAAATATTTTGAAAATCAATTTTTAAAAAGAATTAAAAGATGATGTTGAAAACAAATTTCATCCAAGATATTGGAATCTTTGATGAATGAAGATACGTCTGAACGCACACCCCCTCCATCTCTCACCTTCATTTCCTCATTCTTTTTCTCTAATAAACCTCCCTCCACATCATTGAAATTAATCCTCCTCTCTCTGATTAAGCCCGATACACTTGGTGCAACCTAGCTACAACCATCTACCTAGACGGTCACAGTCAAAACCAAATAATCCCTTCCACCATCACTAAAACCTCTATCTTTTTTCTTCCCATTCTTTCTATATCTATTTCTTGTCTTTTAACCCTTTCCCCCCCTTTATACATTTTTATATTATTTTATCTATTTCCTCAATAACTGAAATATAGAAAAATGCAAAAATATTCTGTTTGAAGAAGTTCTTCTGTGAAGAAAAAACGAAATATTATCTCTAAACCCGTTGTAAGTGTTTGATTTATCCACTTTTCCACTTATTTTTATCATTTTGTTATATTCACCACAATCTACCACTTCATATATAGATATGTATATAGGATAGCGTAGTCACTGTCAGTTTCTCAGTTGGTCTGATCATCTCCTTGCAGTGTTTCTCATGTAGGAGATCATAATATCTGGATGAGATGATCACATAGGCAAGATCATCACATCAATTCTCTTAATGTGACGATCACATTGGGAAGTTTCATTGATTGTTTGGGTTTTACGGTATATCAACCTTCCATTTTTATGCAAATAGTCAGTTCTTTTTCAAACAATTCAGATTAGCATGGGTACACAGTTTAATTGTCAAAAACAGTTCTATTTCAAGCTATTTACTTTATTCAAACAATTGTTATTCAGCTAATCCTGTTTAGTATAAGTACAGATTTTGTTTACACAGTTAAATGTCAAAAATGTCTATATTAAACAATTCAGTTAAGTGTTAGTACGATTTCAATGTCAAAAACAGTTCCATTTCAAACATCAGTTTAGCATAAGCACGCAGTTTTAATATAAGTACAGTTTAATTGTCAAAAACATTTCTATTTCAAAACTGTTTTATTTCAGAGAATTCAGTTTAGCTTAAATACGCAGTTTAGATGTCAAAAAAGTTCTTTTACAAGCAATTCAGTTCAGCATAAATACACAGTTTAAATGCAAAAAACAGTAAACGCAAACCATGGTTTAGTTCTATTTAACCCAGGGCAACAGTGGATCTAGGAGTGATGGCAATGAGGGGGTACTCCGCATTCTGAAAGGTCCAGCATAACTGGAACCTTACTCTCAGATTGTTTAGTGTCATGTACAGGATACTCGTTGTGGGTGTCTTACTCCTCTGCAGATGTACAGTCGGTGTATTCTACAACCCCAGCCAATTGGACAAAGGGAAGATTATGAAAATTCTCTTAAAGGGGTTGGTAAATGCATACATATATATTTATATACCAGTGTGAGTCAGATGTTTTGCAATTGTTTGGAAGTATTTGAGGCCCAATTCGGCATCTCTAGATCCTCTGGTTGGTTTGTTCGTTTGTTTGTGGTATATCAACCCTTGTAGGTTAATAATGCCAAATTCATTTTTATACAAATAAGCAGTTCTATTTCAAACAATTCAGTTTTGCATAAGTACAGTTTAATTGTCAAAAACATTTCTATTTCAAGCTATTCAGTTTAGTCAAATAGTTCTAAATCAAACAATTTAGTTTAGTATTAGTATAGTTTCTATTTACACATTAACTCGCAAAAGCAGCTCTTTTTCGAACAATTCAATTTAGCGTAAGTACAATTTCAATGTCAAAACAGAACTATTTCAAACGTTCAGTTTAGTATAAGTACGCAGTTTAGTTCTATTTGACGCATAGATAGGACCCATTCATGTGCTACTATTCCAAGCAAGAGTGGATTTGGGAGCAATGGAAATTAAGGGGTACTCTGCATTCCCCAAAGCTCCAGCATCACTGAAAACTCACCATCAGATTGTCTACTGCCCAATAGAGGACACTCGTTGGGCGGGGCCATATCCCTCTGCAGAGGTGCAGTCAGTATATTCTACAACCCCCAACCGACTGGGCAACACATAGGCAAGATAATGAAAATAAACAAGTGCTGTTGACTTCGTATTTATGTCATAGTATCTTGAATCTCTATATGTTCCGTTACTGATATTAAAAAATATTGATTTATGCTTAAAGCAAAGTATTTTAATATTTTATTCGCACACACACATACACACATACACACACGTGATTCATAACCGTTTAAAATGTACTTCGCTGCTACTGGCTCCTCGTGGCTGAAGGGTTAGAAGCTTGGATTGGCGTTTGAGTCAACCGGGTTTTGATCCCAGCTACGGGAAGCTAATATGTCTTGCCACACTGATGCGTTCTGTCTGTGGATGACTATATATATATATATATATATATATATATAGTGAAGGCTTTGAGTCAATAGATAGTTGGTTGTTGTCAGAGTATAGCCTATTTGACCATCAAACCAAGTTTTGTAGAATTAGAGAGAAAATCAGAAAAGTAGAAAAGATAGTGTAAGCACAGAAAATAAGATTGGCGAAGAGGAAAAAAAATCTAATTGGCGTAAAAAGTATTAATCAACAGAATTGTGAAATGATATTTACATTCCATATCACATGCACACGCACACATAGATAGATAGGCGTCTTAAAATATACTATGTTTAGATATTCCTAATTTACCAACCCCTCCACTCGGGCAGGATATAACACAAGGTCAATTTTTAAGCAGAGTTTAACAGGTTTGAATTCAGAGTTTTCCTTCTAGACTAGTTGCCTCACCAAGGCTGAAGAAACCAGTCTGTCCTACTATTTACCCATAGCTGGAGGGAGAATAATTGGATTCATAACTTTCCCAAGGGTATTAGTGCTATGTGAAATGCAATCGGTCTCGTCCAGGATTTGAACTCGTGTGTCGCCTTGTCCATTTTTTACGAAGATAACAATTACACCACAGGCACCTCCGCAAAGTGTATTGCTATTACGATGATGAGGAGGATATATATATATAATGTTACAGAGAGAGAGAGAGAGAGAGAGAGAGAGAGAGAGAGAGAGACGATGATAAGAGAAGAACGAATGAGGAGATGAACGCAGGACAATCCCGAAAGTCAAAGCGATGGCATCAAGAAAATGCCCGAGCAAAAATGAAGTATATCGGGAAAGAAATTTCTATGACCGGTGGAGTTTGGAAACTAGCTCAAACGAAAAGTCGTTTATAAAAAGGCAGAATCGAAAACGAGATACGAAATAAGGGAGAAAATTTAGGCCTCAGCTAACCAGAGCCTCATGAAGATGCTCTCGTGTCGTCGTGTCCATTTCCTACGTCGATAACCATTACACTGCGGACACCTCCTTCGTTAATTTTTGGTAGACATTTTAAAATCTTAAAATTATTAAAAAAATCCGTTAACACATTTTCTTACCATTTTCCTAAGTAATCTCAATCCTCAGGAACGTAATATGAACATTTTTCAAAGTTGAGTTCACTTTGTGTTTAGTTGTATCTTCTGCAAATATTCAGATTAAGTTGAAAAAAGTGTTTGAACATGTAACAATTTTGCAATTTGTTTTATCGGAGGTTTTAAGAGGATTTTAAGATTTCTACTCGTATATATATATAAGATTGTCATTGGTCCAACGAAAGAACAGTAGATATTTTATAATGTATAAGTCCCAATTCCTAACGGTTAGAGTATTCGCAAAGGCCCGGGAGACCTGGGTTCAATCCCAGGTCGAGTCATACCAAAGACTCAAAAAATGGTACTTGATGCCTCCTTGCTTAACACTCAGCATTATAAGGTATGGATCAAGGGTAAATTAGAGCAATCCAGGGAAAGGAGTAGCGCCCTCCCCTACACTTTGGTGTAGTAGCTATAGGAAAGGAGCCTTCGGGTTACCCTCGACTATGGTCGCCAACAACTATAAGTCCCAAAATGATTTCAATTAAAGTACTTTATCATTGTTTTAGATAATTGTTCGCTACATGTTTTTCAGATATATTCTGTTTAGCAGACGTCTGAATTTTTGCATTGTTAATCTCTCAGTCATAACAGCTTTTGGCTCTGATAAGTTTCTTTTAAAGAGAAGAATTTTGGTTTTGTTAAATTTCAGGTTTGTGTCTATGAATGTCTGTGAAGATCAATGGTCGCTTTTTTAAGGACCTTCTTTGTTCTTTTCATTCTGTTTAACTATAGTCTGTGTAAATGTTTTGGAGTGATTGGAACCTCCCTCCTCCCACAGAATGGACCGGTCTAATGACTATATCTTGAGCAGTACTCGCTCTGGATAGTAATTCAACAAGTCTTCCTGGCTTTCTGAAGGTGTGAGGAGGGCACGCTTTGGCCGACGATGTTGACTTCTGCTGTTCTAGGCGAGTGTGTTTTGTCGTTCGGTCAAGGTCGCATGGCGTGAGTTACGGGGAAATCTAGCTTTAACACGACGTGGCTGCAACCGATATTTCCTCGAGAATCAGAAGGCTGTCTCCCAGGCTTTAACCATTTCCGGATAGGCTAGGTCTATCATCTGGCGCACTTGTCCGGTCAGTGGGACGTACGACAAATAGAAGTCACTAAGTTTTCTAGGCTTTCTAATGGCGCAAAGGGGAACACTACGGCCGACAGAGTTTGACAAGACATTTCTGGACGAGTGTGTCTTGTCACTGGGTAGCATGGGTGCTGAGGAATCCTTCCACTCATGCTACTTGGTTGCGACCGACATTTCTTCGAGTCTCAGGGGGCCGTCCCTCCAGGCTCTAACCCTCATCGGAGGGGTTAGGTTTATCGCCTGACGCTAGAAGCGCCTCTTTACATATACAAATACCATACAGGCGGACTCTGTTGTTTCAGGTACGAACGGGTTTATTAATTTCTTGACTTCGGTCCATGACGACACGAGGAGAGAGATACAATTCTTAAATTTCTTTTCTAACCATACTATGCTGACTCCACCCCCACGCGCGGCGTATCCTCAAATCAAGTGACCAAATCTTCCGGGCATGACGTCATCCACACTCCAGCCCTATTTCCTGTCTGGGGGTTTATTATGACAAATGGTGATTGTCATACCCTTAACATTTTTAGAGGAATGCCGACCTGGTTTCATTAATCAACAGACTAATTTTAATTTTAAAAAAGGCCCATAATGAACGCTTCTTTTTCTGATTAGATTTTAGTTATGGTTTCGAAATCGGTATCTTCTGTCATATCCGATCTGACGGAATCTCCAAAGTGAAGTGGATCACAAAACAGCTGTACCAACATCATTGCGGACTTTGTAAATTTCATCACATTTGTCTAGTCGATTAAAAATAAGGAATCAGTTCACCTGACGTTCATCATTTGCTGTTTTTTGCTTTTTTTTTTTTTTTTTTTTTTTTTTTTTTTTTTTTGATGGAGTTAGACCGTTGTTGGACCGTTTTGAACGAATTCGTCTTGTTAACTTCCAGAAGGTGAACTGGGAAATCCTCGCCGAATGGCTTTCTCGTTTTGAGTCTTGCTCGTTTTCCACAACCCATAAATGAGGCCTTTTTGTACCGCTACAATATCCTTATCTCTTGTCACGTATGATGCTGAGCAATTTCACTGGTTTTATACAAATATTTTGATATTATGAACAACCATGGAATTACCTCATGTTTAAGTATTAAATAAATTTAGATTATCAGGGATGAAAGGCCAAATTTTCTATCTTTCTATCTATCCATCAATCTATCCATATTTGATTGAACATAATAGATATTTTTTGTCTACATATTTTTTTTTTTTGTTAATCCTTCCGAAAGGATTAAGAAAAAAATATGTTGACAAAAATGTCTATTATGTTCAGCCAAGTATGTATCAATGAAGAAATGCTGTCAATATATATATATATATATATATATATATATATATATATATGTTACTCTTAACAGTATACCAATTCGATATATATATATATATATATATATCGAATTGGTATACTGTTAAGAGTAAACCGTCCAATTTAAAAAAATTTCGAACGAGAAATGTGACAGTTATTCGTAACATATGGAATATTCCATTTTACAGAATTGGTGTAGTATATATACATACACCATTATATGCATATACTTATACACACATATATATTTAGAGCATTTGCTTGGTTTAATGTGTATGAAAATGTATTTGGCTCCATAAACAGATTTGTTTTTAAGCTTGTGTGTGTGGGGGGGGTGCGTGTGTGGTGCGAAGTTAGGATCTGTTTAATGTAGTTCTAAATTTACTACTGAGTTTTTCTTTCTGGTAATTCTTAAACAGAAATTTAAGCGGCAATTAAAAAAAAAAACATTTCCAGCAAAATGTTCTAACTGTAAAAAGGTATACATTAGCAGTACTTAGTTACTGAACTATAGAGTCTCTTTACATGAACGCGACATTAAATCACTCAGACATAGAAAACTTTATGTATCAAACCATCTTTATGAATAGAGCAAAAGAAACATTAAAATAAATCAAATATACCAGACAGATGACAACTGGTTGCTCCAAATAAAAGAAAAAAAACCCCTGAAGATATAAACAAATATGCGACGGAGTCTAAATTAACACACAAACACAGAATCGAATTTCACACACATACATACATACAACCATACAAACGTACACATATAAACTCACACAAAGACTATCTTAAAATATATATATTGATGGAATCATATGTATTCTCACACACACGACATTGAAATATACACTCATAAGAATATGCATCCCCCCTAACACACAACTAAAACTTAGACTAAGTACATACTTGTATATATGTATAAATACATCTGCAGTGGCCAGAAGTCTTCACGGATTATAGTCTACTGTGATCATTATCAATAACCTGACGAAGACATACAATCATAAACACGTGTAGAACACATGTATATTAAGGAATACATTATAACCGAAATACCAAATTCAGATTCGATTGAAGAACTATCAAATTTTGAAATATTTACTTCTATCTCGTCAGAACAACAGCAATCTTTATATATATATATATATATATACCCAGTAGCACATTCACAGACACAAATCCTGGAATAAAAAAGGAACACACCCCATTAAAACAATCCTCATTATAAAAACAGAAACTGAAAAATTATCTTAACCATTCTAAATTTCCTAAATAAGACGTAAAGTCTGAAACATGTGTATAGCACGATTATATGAAATAATAAAAACCAAAAGAGCAAATTCAAAATCATTTGCAGACCAGTTCGGTCTTATATCTATCTATCAATATATATATATATATGTGTGTGTGTGTGTGTGTGTGTGTGTGTGCGCGCGCATGCGTGTAGGATAGAAGTTATAGTAATAAAAAAAAACGTGGCGAACTGTATTCGAATCCAGTAAAAGTTTGGCTTTTATTTCAGAGTAAAGCATTTCAAAATATTATGAATACATTTATCATCCTTCTGGCTCCTAGCAATGGGCAATTATTTAAGCAAACGTGGCTTTTAGGCACATGTACTCAAAAGGTATAAGAGAAGGAAAACCGAGGAGCTCAGTTTAAAATCATGTTTTGTAACGTGATTAAGTGGCTTAAAGAGGGTCAAAGTCAGAAAGTGAAAGGGAGGGTAACTCCTGGGGAAGGAGAGAGAGAGAGAGAGAGAGAGAGAGAACAAAAATAATAAGAACAAAAAGTAGATAGAGAGTCAACGGACAGCTGACCTGAGTGAGTCTGATCAAAGCACTCATTGAAGGTCAGGCGGTCATGTCTACGGTAATTAAAAATGACTAGGAAAAAAACCGTATGTTCAAAATCTTCTGTGCTGGTGTTGAACCACCGGATACGGATATGCTCCTCCCTAGGACACCAGGCGGAAATAAGGGGACGACTCGGGTTTGAAAGTTAGCTGGGAAACGAGATGAGGTAAATATAGTTTGTGTAGACTAGATACGGCAATGAGAAGACGGCTGAGGGTTGCGGCCTCCATTTTGGTGTGATCTTCTAAAAGGGGTCTCACACCAGACACGCAGTTGTGGAGTTGAAATTAGTAAACAAGTACGTTAGAACTACAACAGAAAATCAGAAAGAATATTCAAGGTCTCTGTCAGTTCTTTTCATCATGGCATGTTGCTTTTCTTTGTCCAGCTTACGCGAGTGACTCAGTTTTTATGCTCTGTTTCTTTTTCCCCTAATGACAACTTAAAACGTGTAATAGAGAATAAACTCTTGTGTTAGTGAACTAAGACGGGGTTTCTATGTGTTTGTCACTTTTCCCCCGGTGAGGTTACAACAGTAAATTTGATGTGTAACGATACAACGTCCTAACTGGTGCAGTAACATTACAACATTCTATTTGAGATCTGTAGTGCTATATCTTATCTGCAGTAGAGAAGTTCAATAAATATAGAATGCATTCATATATATACACCCATATATATATATATATATATATATATATATATACGAGGATCATTAAATAAGTTTCCAGACTTTTTTCGTATGGGCACTTTTATTGATAGTACACATATGAAACTCTAGTCCCCTGAGAAGTAATCTCCACTAGCTGCAATGCACTTGTACAGTTCATCAAATTTTGGAAGGCCCTATGGAAGTCCTCTTGTGTGAGCGTGTCAAGGACCTTCGTTAGAGCTTCATTCATCTTCTCAATTGTCTCAGATCGACAGCCTCTGAAAAACCAAAAGTCACAGGCAGCAAGATCAGGACTATATGGAAGCTGATAAACTGTCTTGATATCCATCTTGGTCAAATAATCTGTGACAAGGATGGAGTTGTGGACTGGTGTATTATCCTGGTGGGAATGCCACTGAGCCGATTTGAAGAGTGCTGGCCTCTTCCCAAGGAATCTCTACCTGAACTCCCTTAAAACCTCAACATAGTAACCCTAACCCTAACCCTTTGGCCAATCAACTCTGGTGTTCTGACTTCCCATACCTCTTATCATCCACCACAGATTCCCTTCCTTCCTTGAATCTCTTATGCCCCTCAAAATCTGATGCTCGATTCATGCAAGATGCTCTAAAAGCAGTTTGGAGCATTCCATACGTTTCCGTGGCATTTTTCCAAGTTTAAAACAGAATTTTATTCCATATCGTTCTTCTAAAGTGTTCTCACATGCAGATTGCACTTTTGAAATGCACCAGCTGTGACAATCAGGTTTTAGTAGGGTGTATTCCAATTCCTCCTGTAGCTGTTCATATGTACCTGAAATCATAAAAGATGTATGGCAATAACATAGTGAATTTTCAAGAGTCTACAACAATTTCAAATGCCCGTACAAAAAAAGTCTGGAAATCTATTGAATACCCCCCATATATATATATATATAGTCATCCACAGACAGATCTGTTTCGTTCTATCAGAACTCATCAGTGTGGCTAGACAGTATTTTCCCGTAGCTGGGATCGAAACCCTGTTGACTCAAATGCCAAGCCAAAGCTTCTAACCATTTAGCCACGAGGAGATATTAACTGCGAAGTAAATTTTAAACGGTTATGAATCACAATTACTATTGTTTACATACATCTGTTCAATATATATATATATATATATATATATATATATATATATATATATATATATATATATATATATATATTATATATATATATATATATATATATATATATATATATATATATATATATATATATATATATATATATATATATATATATATTATATATATATATATATATATAGTACAATTAAATGGAGACTCAAACTCGGTTAAGCCGACATAATAAATTTATTTCGGCGGAGAATATTGTTGGTATATTCTCCGTCTCGTCAGATGACTCTTTTTACATGCTCTGTATTGTCCCAGAGATGCGAATGAGGACTTACAGTTCGTATTCAGAAGATAAATAGGAAAATTAAAGAAATTTAAAAATAAATTAAAAATCAGAAAACAAAGATAAAGATAAAAATAAAAATAAAAATAAAAAACATAAAAATAAAAAAAACATAAAGTGGAACACGTGTGTGTGTGTGTGTCTGTGTGTGTGGAAGCACTCGGCGTGAAATGGTTAATGTTGTAAGAAATAACCACGTGACCTGAGTTCAAATCCTAAACGAGGCTGTTTGTATTTTAAATATCGTTCATATCTCTTTGGAAATGCATGAACTTATTCTCACTCCAGCTATTGGTCACTAGTTGGGCTGATCGGGCTCTTTAACCAATCTAGGAGAAAGAAAACTTCGAATTCAAACGTATTAAACTTCTTTAAAATTGACTTTGTGTCACCTCCTACTTGTTTGTTGGGTGTGGTTTAATTTGTTTATATTCATATACGGGAACAAGAAATAATCGAGTAGAATATTGGTCTCTACTCAAAGAATTCTCAAATAATTAATTTCTTTCGTTTTGTCCTTTACATTTTTCATTGCTTATACCAATTCCTGCCGGAAATAAAATATTATTGTTGTGTTTGCTTTCTCTGCTGGGGAAAGCAAATACCGAAATCAAACATAATTTTAAAAACGAAATACAAATAAAAACGTTTAGAAAGTGTACCTATCAAAACATCATGTCAACAACAGAATCAAACGGAAATTTAACTGCCCAAATTTTTTTTTCTTAATTTGTAAATCTAAAAGACTATATTGTGTAAATTGCTACTTTGATTATTATTACGTACGTTATATATATATAACGTACGTAATAATAATCAAAGTAACAATATACTCAATATAGTCTTTTAGATTTACAAATTAAATATATATATATATATATATATATATATATACTACGAGTTAAAAGTATGTGGCCACCCTAAATAATATTTATTTTTAATCCTAAAAGTGTTATTTTCAGTAAAGGAAGTTATGCCCCACAATGGGTTTTATATTATCCTAAATACAAATCTTCCTCAGTGATTTCGACCTTAGTATAACAAGATATACATTGAAAAATATACTTGAAAGCCTTTTTCTTTTTAGACCTGACCATGAATAAGACGTTTTCTAAAAGTTCCATTATAAAATTTTTGTAGGTGGCCAAATAATTTTGACTGGTAGCATATATATATATATATATATATATATATATATATATATATATATATATATATTCTGTGTCAAAATTCATGAAATAGTTCCTCGATCTTTATGTAGGCAGTATCATCCAAATTTTGCTGCCAATCAGCTCATTAAGTTCCGGGAAACCTTGATCGTAAGAGAATTTTTGTGAGTTTTAATATTCTGAAGCAATTTCAAATTAATATATTATACAACAGTAGATTACCGCATTCTTTTTTTAGCTTTACAGTTTTATTATCATAAAACATCCATACACTAACACGGACACATTGTTGAGAAACTGACAATAACCAAGCACCGTTGTCTATGTATCTAAGCAACCTCAATTTGTATATTTATGCTATGTTAGCGATGTTATCAAGGATTCCCTTGTAATTTAAACAATTAACACTTAATTAACTGGTTTTAAGAAACTATTTCAAGTTAATAATGATAATCTGTTTATACACATATGGATGCACTACATGGACTCTAACAAAACGGCTGGAGAAGAAGCTGCGAGCAATCTTGATCAGGTCCTGGCGGCAACACCCCACAAGACACCAACTGTACGGCCACCTGCCTCCTATCACGAAAACTATTCGTTAGACGAACCAGACATGCAGGACACTGCTGGAGAAGCAGGGACGAACTCATAAGTGATGTTCTCTTATGGACCCCCACACATGGTCGTGCAAAAGCGGGAGGACCAGCACGAACATACATTCAGCAACTATGTGAGGATACGGGATGTTGCCCGGAAGACCTGCCTGAGGCGATGAACAATAGGGAAAAGTGGCGAGAGAGGGTCAGGGATATCCGTGCTACCAGCACGACATGATGATCATGATGATGATATTTAAACACAATTACGAGGTGCATACGATAAATTTCCAGGCTTTTTTGGTATGGGCATTTAAAAATGGCATAGACTCTTGAAAATTCCGTACGTTATTGCTATACATCTTATGAGAAGACTGACCAATTTTTATGATTTCACGTTCAAATGACCAGCTACAGCAGCAATTGGAATACACCCTACTAAAGCTTGATTGTCACAGCTGGTGAGTTTCAAAAATGCAAGCTGACTCTTTAGAAGAACGATATGCAATAAAATTCTGCTTTAAACTTGAAAAAATGTCACAAACGTATGGAATGCTTTAGACTGCATTTCGACCATCTTGCATGAATCGAGCATCAGTTTCTGTGTGGCATAAGAGATACAAGGAAGGCAGGGAGTCTGTGAGGGATGGTGAGAGGTGTTAGAGGAGTAAGGAAGTCAAAACACCAGAGTTGATTGGCCAAAGGGTTAGGGTTAAGGTTACTATGTTGAGGTTTTACGGGAGTTCAGGGAGAGATTCCTAGGGAAGAGGCCAGTACTCTTCAAATCGGCTCAGTAGCATTTCCACCAGGACAATACACCAGTCCACAACTCCTTCCTTGTCACAGACTATTTGACCAAGATGGGCATCCTGACAGTTCCTCACCGAACCTATAGTCACTCCCTGTGATTTTTGGTCATTCCCTCAGCTCTGATGCTGTCGTTATGAGACAAGTGAAAAGATGAAAGAGGCTGTGACGAAGGTCATTGACACACCCACACAAGAGGTCTTCCTTGGAGCCTTGCAGAAGTTGTTGAAACGGTAGAACAAGTGCATTGTAGCCGGGGGAGATTACTTCGAAGGGGACTAGAGTTTCATGTGTTTACTATCAATAAAAGTGCCCACACGAAAAAAGTCTGGAAACTTATCGTATGCACCTCGTATATAGTTTTAAACATTCCCATATAAAACAAATGATTTTTCAACACTTCTATTTAACCTGTAGATGGGATCTAAAAGTGGACTGCCTCTTCGAGTAAGAGTAAACCAAGGAATAATAGTATTAAAAGAATACTTCACACTGCTCATATCTTCAGAACGTGAATCTCACTGCCGAATGTATTTTATTATCATACCCAGGGAGGAGTTTTTTGATTCTCTGCACAGGATATAGTCGATGTGTTATAAATCATACCTCCCAGGTGTCGATATTTGGCATTTGTCTCGTTTTGTAAATAGTCACCGACAAGATATACATATTTTAATTTTTTATGTAGAGGAATTCGTATTGTGAATTGCAAGACACATTAATGTTATTTGGCCGCGCAATTGCCATGACTTGCTGATTTGGCATTACTTGTGTACGATATGAACTGGTGGCTCAGTTGTAGATTTTCGGCGCTGCAATCTGTGGTTGCTGGTTCGATCTCCAGTGGTGGAGATTACGGTATACACTGCTGATGAGACGTGGTACAGTTGATATAGCTGTCCAGTGTTCCCGTAGGTATTCGGTGGATTTTCTGGTTATGGTAATTCAATTCACTACATGAGACCCATGTCCAGTGTTCCCGTGAGTAGGTGTTCGGCGGATTTTCTGGTCATACTAATTCAATTCACAATATTAATTACGCTGACGCGTATTTCTGAGCTTCTTGGGAAGACGTGGACTTAGTGGGTGACCGTTTCCTCTGGAAAGAGCATGGGTGTAACTTGCAAGACACATTTAGGTTATTTGGCCGCGCAATTGCCATGACAAGTTGATTTGGTGTTACTTGTGTACGCTATAAACTAGTGGCTCAGTTGTAGAGTTTCGGCACTGCAATCTGTGGTCGGCAGTTCGATCTTCAGTGGTAGAGATTACGGTATACACTGCTGATGAGACGTGGTACAGTTGATATAGCTGTCCAGTGTTCCCGTAGGTATTCGGTGGATTTTCTGGTTATGGTAATTCAATTCACTACATGAGACCCATTCTATAGTGCTTCCCAAAATAAGTTCTAACTGTACAGGTAAACAGGGTTACAAAATTATTTCTTAGCACCCCAGCTGGCTTTCTTGCTGATTTTTTACTAGAATTTGCCCAGCCAACCGTTCTCCATCATGTATTTTCTCTTTTGCTGATGGTAAAGCCATCTGTGTATAAGAAAACCATGGAAACGACTGAGCCCATACCTGAGGGATTTCTAAGTAATTGACATACACATCAATTTTATAACATTTAATTTTACTGAAGAAGCAAGGTGTATTTATATCGAATTTCCCCGTCAAATATCATATTCATGAAATTTTTGTGGAATGCTGTGAAATTCTGAATATATCAAAGCATACTGATTTTCTATTGTTTTAATTATAGAAATAAAAAATTGATTTTCTTCTATTTCTAGCATTATATGTAAATTCATATTTACCAACCCCTCCGCTCGGGCAGGATATGACACAAGGTCAAATTTTAAGCGAAGTTTAACAGGTTTCAATTCAGAGTTTTCCTTCTCCTAGACTAGTTGCCTCACCAAGGCTGAAGAACCTAGTCTGTCCTACTATTTACCCATAGCTGGAGGGAGAATAATTGGATTCATACCTTTCCCAAGTGTATTAGTGTGATGTGAAATGCAACAAGTCTCGTCGAGGATTTGAACTCGTGTCACCGTGTCCATTTCCTACGACGATAACCATTACACCGTGGGCACCTCCACTAGCAGTAGATGTAAATTGGGCAACCCAACACTATTGAACGGTTAAAGTTTGAATGATTTTAACGTTATGTCAACCCATCTGGGTATATTTTATGCAGAGCAGTTAGGGAATCATATTCATTGTACACATTAAAAATGTTTGGTTAGTCGTTTCAAAAGAGTTGCTTTTCTTCTTTTGCACGAGATACTATTGAATAAAAGTATTTTTAAACAGATCTATTAGACTCATATATTTGTGTAGCCATACATATACATATTCAAATATGGTCAAATCCCAATAGACAAGCGGACTCCGTTGTTCAGGTTCGAACCGTTTATTAATTTCTGACTTCGGTTCTTTTGCACGAGGAGAGTGACGCAATTCTTAAAAGTCTTTCGTAATCATACTATGTTAACAACACCTCAACGCTCGGCACATCTCGTGGTCCAACCTCAATTTCTCAACACCATGGTCAGACCCCAACTTCTCAGCACCATGGTCGGATCTCAACTTCAACTATCTGCCTCAATGGCAGACAATCCAACTGTCTGCCGACATGGTCCAGAGTCAACTCCCAACTGACTCTTTTTCAAAATCTTCAAATTCTCAGGACCATCGCTTCCGAGCATGACATGATTCACAATCCAGCCCCGTTTCCTATCTGGGTTTTATTATGACGATTGTGATTGTCATATACTTTGCACACGAGCGTAAACTGTTCCCAATGCTATCCACCTGAACTAAGAGCCGAATAGTTCAAAGCCCAACCAAACTGAATGATAAAAATATAATTAACGAAAAATGGTTAATATAAAAATTATTTTTTAATCATATAACACTATGGATAAGTATGAAACTAAGAGTAACAAATACCAAGGGGTACTCCTCACTCCACAGATCTCCAGAACTGCAGCTTCAGTATCAGATCCAGTAGTCATACACAGGATACTCCTGATTTTGGCGGTGAGTTTACCCCTCAGCAGTATTCTTAGCCTCACCGATTGGCAATTAAAGAAGAATTACTTAACAAAAAATCGTTCATCTTGAACGTTGAAATGAACAAAGTATTCTTTTCAAAAGTCTTATTAACTTTTGATGAATATTGCTTAATATCATATGTACATAATAATTAAACTATGGAATTTCCACGAGTTCAGTGGGTATATAAATAATGAGGAAACAATATCTTTTTCTCATCAACAAATACTGCAGTAACAAATCAACATTTCCCGCATTTTTTGCCCCTTAAAACTTGAGGCATACAATCCCACACTTTATGATGAAACTATGCCTGGAAGTCACAAGTATTCACTGACTTCAGCAGAAATGAAAGTATCTTGGGTAATAAAAAAAGAAAACAACCAATACATTTGATAGTTTTCAATACATTTTAATTGCACGCACCTTCATTTATTCTTCGGTATTTTTCTCTTTTTTATGTTTTATTTAGTTGTTTTTGTTTTTGCTTTACATGATCACATTTTCTTTCTTTCTTTCTTTTTTTTTTTTTTTTTTGCTTTTTCATTCTTAAATTCATTCTTTTATTTGTTCTTTATTTTGTTCTTTCTAAGTTTCTTCTAGTTATGCATTCTTCAATTCATGTTTTCATTTTTCTTTCTTTATTCCTTTCTTTTTTTTTTTTTTTTCTTTTTGCATTTTCATTCATTCGTTCTTTTTCTTTGCCTTTTCATTTTTAATTAGTGCTCTCATTTGTTCTTTTATTTTAAATTTTTTTAATTGTACTTTCTTTCTTTCTTTCTTAAATTCATTCTTTTATTTGTTCTTTATTTTGTTCTTTTTAAGTTTCTTTTGGCTTTGCATTCTTCAATTCACGTTTTCATTTTTCTTTCTTTATTCCTTTTTTTTTTTTTTGCATTTTCATTCATTGGTTCTTTTTCTTTGCCTTTTTATTTTCAATTTGTGTTCTCATTTGTTCTTTTATTTTCAATTTTTTTAATTGTTCTTTCTTTCTTTTTTTCTTTCTTTCTTTCTTTCTTTCTTTCTTTTTCACTCCGCCATTCTTCACTTCATGCTTTCATTTGCTATATCTTACATTCTATTAATTGTTCTTTTTTCCCGTGCATTTTGATTCTTCAATTCATGCTCTCCTTTATTCATTCTTTTGTTCTTCCTGCCATTCTTTGTTTGCCTTTCTTTCTTTCTTTCTTTCTTTCTTTCTTTGCCTTTTCTTTCTTTCTGATAGATTTTGAACTGATATAGAAAATGGCGACCACATAACGCCAGCGGGTAAAATTTGATGTGTACGTCTTGCTAATTGTACTTGCGTCGTTCATCTTATATACTTTTTGTTCTTTTCGCTCCAGAAAATATGTTTTTGTCGAATATCATTGATTTTATTATAATTAAAATTAGGTTATTTGCTATCGACAAGTTACAACTATGCAGAAGTTAGGTGAGAATATTCACTTGGCAAGATAATGTTTGAAGATATCGAAGGTAATCGATACAAAATATCGATATGTAATAATGTTATCCTAGTACAACACAAAATCGTAAATGTTGAGCACTCGTAATCAAATGCATTAACGATGATACATTGTAGGTGATATGTATCAAGACTGTAAGATTGAAATAAACAGCGTTATTTTTCTTCAAAATTGTTCACTTAGCATGCAACTCATTCCAACGAGTTTTCCATAAGATAAAATGTCACTGAATTTCCTTTTTTTATATCGGTTGAAGCTGGGTTATCTTACAACTTTTTATGTCCTCCACATTCACAAATTTTCGCGTTGAGATCAAATTTCAGTTCAAGAGCTGAAATTGAGTATGAAGAGTGTTGAACTTGAACAAACTGCAGATCAATATCTATCGAGATTTGTTACTAATTCGCCAAGAGGTAGTCAACAAATCAAAATGTCAAAATATCTAGATATCATCCTTGTGTTATGTAAGTTGCTCAGCTTCATAAAAATTTTGAGTTTTGGAAGCACAAAGTTTTAAGCTTGGATTCTTTTTATCATATCTCGTATTTAATTGGCATTTCACGATGTAAAGGTTGTCAGAGAAAGTTGAGGAGACAAAGTGATCAAGAAGTTCATGTCTTGTTGCTGTCTTGGTAACCAACTGACTCTTTGTTATATAATTAAGGAATGATATTTTTATATAATTCATTTTTCGTTAATTGTATTTTATCATTCAGTTTCATTGGGCTCTGAACTATTCAGGTTAAGAGTTCAGGGGCATAGTCATTGGGAACAGTTTTACGCCGCGCGCAAAGGATATGACAATCACCATTGTCATAATAAACCCCAGACAGTAAACAGGGATGGAGTGTGAATGACGTCATACCTGGAAGAGATTGTCCTGAGAATTTGAGGATTTTGAAAAAAAATGAGTTGAAAGTTGACATTGGACCATGGAGGCAGACAGTTGAGTTCTCTGCCATTGAGGCCAGAGTTGGAGATTCGGCCATTGAGTCGAAGAGTTGAGTTTTTCGGATCCCTACCGGCAGAGATGAATTGAGATCTTAAACACCACAAGATGTGCCGAACGTTGGGAGTAGGGTTAGCATAGTATGATTACGAAAGACTTTTAAGAATTGTGTCACTCTCCTCGTGTCGAAGAACCGAAGCCAGAATTAATAAGCCGTTCGTATCTGAACAACGGAGTCCGGCTTTGTATTTGTATGTGCCTGAGTTTACATTTGTACACGTGTTTGTATATGTACTGTATTACTGTTGTGATTGATATCTTTATGACTATGATATCATTATGATTATCGTGGGTATACAGCATCTTATCAAAAATCCCTAAATATCATGACTAATCTCCCCTATTCAAAAAGAGTTCTCTTGCTTGATTTTTTGTAGTTAGTTACATAGCCGGGTACCAGGATCGCTCGTCGAGAAAAGAGGCCACTTCATTACACACATGTAATCATTGTACACAACAATTTGGCCTTTATTTATATTTCTTACATTTAACTTCATACAAAGCTATAATTATTGTGCATTCCAAGAGAAATGAACTTAGTATTGGAAATTTCGTTATCAAACTCCTATAGCATACACTTTTCGGTTATCGGGGTGCCATTTTGAGTAATTTCCCTTCAGGTCATCTGGAAAATGTGATAATTAATTAGCGGCGCCCAACTTCTCTCCAAGTAACACGTGATTGGTACTGAACTACAGTGTATCAGACTTGACAAACTCGTTAGAAATAAATGTTTAATCTTCGAGATAATTTGTTTACGAAGACTAAATAATCCTATTTGCATATCCCATCGAAAATGATAAATCCATGATTTTCTGAATGGTGAAACTCGACACCACCTATACGACTAATAAGCTTCAATAAAATAACTTGTGGAACATTACCCCCACAGTAAGGTGTTGTTTATTTATAGTTCCTAAATTTGATTACGTAAAAAGATAACAAGTATAGCAACCGAGAGGATGGAACGAATGACACTTGTAAGATTAACAGCTTTATACAGTGTATGGCAGAAATATTTACAACATTTTAAACTGTCTCTCATAAAATTTTCAACCCAAAGTAGTAATGATTTTCTATCCGTAACAGCATAATTCTGATGTAACATGAAATGAACACAAAAAAACTCTGTGTCTATCAATTACAGATTTAATAGTCTTAGAAAATGTTCAACTGCAAATGCATTGTGTGTATCTATCCTAGCCATGATTGCAACTGACTGTGTCAAAGAATTGATGAAATCTTCGCAAGATGGAGCGAACATTTGTAGTTGCATAAGTTCACTTGCACCATACAAGAAAAATTTACAATGTGTGAGGCATTTCTTGTTTGTTTGTTTGTTTGTTTCGATTTTATGGCATATCAACCGCTGTAGTTTATACAATGCCAAATCTATTTTTATACAAATAAACAATTCTATTGCAAACAATTCAGTTTAGCATAAGTATACAGTTTAATCGTCCAAAACATTTCTATTGTTATATTTTGACCTTTTGACCCGGCCAAAAATGCCATTCCAAGGTGATGCACCGGAACGAGGTGACACATTCTAATGGCAGTTATGAGAGGAAATCGCGTGGGCGGAAATTGGTTGATGAAATAGGACGAGCTAAAGAATTCCCATGGTACACTCATAGACTGATGCACCGGAAGAGAGTGACCTCTGAACTGCATGACAGTTATTTCCGCTTGATGTCGATTAAACATTCGATTTCAAAGATCGAGTGGGCGTCGAACGATTATATAATTCAGTTGAGTTCGACGAGACAGTTGAGTTGCAGACAGTTGGAGTCGAGATGTGGTAGGGAAAGCTACACCAGGCCGAAGGGGTTTGGGGCCCTGCTGAGTTGGGGTCCAGCGAAGATGCTGATAAGATGCAATAAAGAAAGCCATCACCCAGCAGAGTGGACCCCAGGGCTCCGGTTGAGCATCAGAAGAACGAGAAAGACACAACATTGACGGCCATAAAAGTGGAGGTCAAAATATTGCAGTTATGTTCGATCTCCAACTCCCTCTCACATGCAAACCTTGAACAACCCTTTCGAACCCTTGCAATAAAGTGAGAGGTAAATATTGTTAAAGAAGTCTTCCTGCGTCTGTCATTATCATTGCGTCTGTTGTTCATTGCGTCGGTATGTATCCAGTATATATATGTATATCTCTGCATGAATCAGCAGATGACAATACAACACTATTTCAAACTATTCAGTTTAGTCAAACAGTTTTAATTTTTTTTTTAAATACAGTTTAGTATAAGTGTAGTTTTTGTTTACACACAGTTAACTGTCAAAACAGTTCAATTTCAAACAATCCAGTTTAGCATAAGTACACAGTTTACTTCTATTTGACCCATATATAGGACCCAATCAGGTGCTACTACTCCGGACCAGAGTGGAACTGGGAGTGTTAGCAATGAAGGGATACTCTGCAATCCCTTAAGCTCCTTCATTACTGGAACTGCACTATCAGATTGTTCAGTGTCATATCCAGATCACTCGTTGGGGGAGTCTTACCCGTCTGCAGAGAAGCGGTCGGTATATTCTACAGCCCTAGCCGACTTGGCAAGAGGTATTTCTGTTATACCCTGTAATAAATAATGTGTGAATGTTGATATGCTTTTAAACCGGGTGCGAAAAGAGCATATGATTATGGTATAACACACACACACACACACACACATATATATATATATATATATATATATATAAAGGCAAAAAGAAAAAAAATTTCTTTTCATAGTATCATTACAAATTTATTCCAGGTTTTTATAAGCTTTTTAATTAAAAAAAAAAACTTCCTTAGATGAGTAATTAAAAAATTTTTTTTAGAATTTTTCATATTACTTCCGGCGAGAATAGAATTTGAAAAAATTCCTTATTTTTACCTTGTTAGTTTTTTTTAAATTAAGATCTTTTTTTATATATTTCATCAATTTTTAATCAAGAAAAAAATTAATAAAAGTTGAATATATTAAATCTATTATTATTTTTCATTCTTATAATGTTTATATATCTTAAAATACCAATATCTCTAATTTACATACCACTGAGGATTAAAACACCTAATCCCAGAAAAAGTAAATCATGCCTAGTGATATTTTTAAAAATCTAGAGATAAAGTTAATATTCTGTTTTTATTTGAGACTATTACGTTTTAACAATATTAAAAAGTATAAAAAATAGTAATTAAAATTTATCTTAATTTACAAAAAATAGTTTTAATTATTCAAATTATCATAAAAATCCATGTTATTTATATTAGGAATAATTAGGATATCAAATATTAAGTTAATTGTAATAAACAAATAATTAATATGTAATTCACATATGGAACGTTAAGTAAGAGTAATAAATAAAAAATTAATCTGTCAAAGATGCCCGTGGTGTAATGGTTAACGTCGTAGGAAATGGACACGGCAACACAAGTTCAAATCCTGGACGAGACTGATTGCATAGCACTAATACCCTTGGGAAAAGTATGAATCCAATTATTCTCCCTCCAGCTATGGGTAAATAGTAGGACAGACTGAGTTATTCAGCCTTGGTGAGGCAACTAGTCTAGGAGAAGAAAAACTCTGAATTGAAACCTGTTAAACTCCGCTAAAAAAATTGACCTTGTGTCATATCCTGCCCGAGCGGAGGGGTTGGTAAATAGGATAAATGTAACTAAAAATTTATAATATAAAAATTCTAATATTCGATTCCTAACCTGATGTTTAAGGTTAAAGAAAATCCAGTCTTATGACAAAGCCTTGGTGAAGGCAATCTTTCTCAGAGAAGTTGACCCGAAAATTAAAACCAGAGAAGGAAATCCAGTATGAAGCTTCTGCTGACTTTTTGGTATTATCTTTTGACGAGAAAAAGTATATGGGAAGGTGGCTCTGAAATACAAGCTATAGTTTTCTTACTTACCATTTATCTTGACATGTTTGTCATTCACCAATGGTTTTGTAAAACTAGAGAGCATCATAAAAGTCGTTCTAGTTTATGTTATAACTTATAGACGTACATATTACTTTACCATATTACACATATTGAATATTTTTCTCAAGTTTTGTTACATATCAATCGGGGCTTTTTTTTTCATTGTAATTTTGGTGGTAAAGACTGCTATAATGTGTCAAGATTTATCAATTATACTTATTACCTTATATTATATTGTTGTATTGTCATATGCAGATTCATGCAGAAATATACATATATATATATATATATATATATATATACTGGATACATACCGACGCAATGATAAAGACAGACGCAATGACAAAGATGCACGCAGAATAAAGACGCAGGAAGACTTCTTTAACAATATTTACCTCTCACTTTATTGCAGGGGTTCGAAACATAACTGCAATATTTTGACCGTCTTGTTATGACCGTTACGTTGTGTCTTTCTTGTTCTTTAGTGCTGCTCAACCAGACGCCTAGGGGCTCACTCTGCTGGATGCTGGCTTTCTTTATTGCATCTTATCAGCATCTTCTCTGGACCTCAAACTCCATTAGGGTGGCTTTCCCTACCACATCTCGTCTCTAACTGTCTGGAACTCTACTAGCAACTGCTCTCGCTCGTCGAACTCAGCTGAATTATATAATCATTCGACGCCCACTCGATCTTTGAAATCGAATGTTTAATCGTCATCAAACGGAAATAACTGTCATGCAGTTCAGAAGTCACTCTCTTCCGGTGCATCACTCCGTAGTGTACCATGGGAATTTTTTTTTACCTCGTCCCATTTCATCAGCCAATTTCCGCCCACGCAATTTCCTCTCATAACTGCCACCAGAATGTGTCACCTCCTTCCGGTGCATTACCTTGAATGGCATTTTTGGCCGGGTCAAAAGGTCAAAAGATAACAATATTATACTGTTTCAAAATATCTTGTTTGGTTGCCCCGTTGATTGTTTTGTTTTACGGTGTATCAACCCTTTTCGGGTCATTTAACGCCGAATTAATTGTCAAAATAGTTCAGTGAAATGTCAAAAAAGTTCAGTGAAATGTCAAAAAAGTTCTGTGAAATGTCAAAATAGTTCAGTGAAATGTCAAAAAAGTTCAGTGAAATGTCAAAATAATCAAGTGAAATGTCAAAAAAGTTCAATTTCAAACAGTTAGGTTTAATACAAAAACACTGTTTCAATGTTAAAACTGTCTTATTTTAAGCAATTCTATTTAGCAAAAGTTCCGACATTTCAACACCAAACAGTTCAATTAAGCATAAATACAAAGTTTCAATACCAAAAACAGTTCTTTTTCAAACAATTCTGTTGAGCTTAAGTACGCACTTTCAATGTCAAAAATAGTTCTATTTCGTGCAATTCAGTTTAGCTTAAGTACACAGTTTAATTCTATTTGACCCATGGATGGGACCCTATCAGGTACTGCCACACCGGGCCAGAGTGGACTTGGGAGCGATGGCAATGTAGGAGTACTCTGCATTTCCTAAAGCTCCAGAATTTACTGGAACCTCACAATCAGTTTTTTTAGTCTCATAGTCAGGACGCTCGTTTGGTGAGTCTTTCCCCTTTGCAGAGAAGCAGTCAATGTTTTCTACAACCCCAACTGACTGAGCAATACATTTCTTATCTTTAAAACAAATTTATATCTATATATATATAAATTTGTTTTATTATATTACTCAAAAAACTTAGTACAGTATATTTTTTTATTGTGAAGCAGATGTATATTTTCTGCCACATTGAATTACTGCAACATCCACATTCTTGAAGTATTCCATCGCTGCTGTTTTCGTGCCTTAGTGTGCCTCCCCCACTCAATATTAGTTTGAATCTCTTCATCACATTAAAGATTTCGGTGTCAAAATGACTTATATCAAAGCTATGTTGCTTTCAGTACAATCCTGTTATCTTAATGAAAGACCACTGTGTCCCCAAGAATGCACTTTCAGGCGAGCTGTGCAACGGTCACTGTGACGCAATGAACACACGTATAAAGAGACTCTTGGAAAGGTTCTAAATTCCAGTGAAATAAGCCATCGATAATGGACAGCCCTAGTTGCTAACGAAAACTGTTGTTAGCAACCCTTCACTAAAGCCATCTCTTTTTCAAGAATAGTCATAGAATCCAAAAGGAGAGAAAGAGACAAAGCCACAACAACTACAGTCTTGCAAAGTAACCAATAACTTCTCAGAACTTCCCCTGCATATACTACAGCAAGTCCTGCATATTTTGCATTGGTTACATCAACCATTAATCAAAGAAGTTGAAGAAATATATATATATTCAACTCATTCAACAAAAGAGCATCTGAAACCCCCGAGGATATCAACATGAAGCTCCGTTCGCTCACATAAGAAAGAGGAAGATTATCCACGAAGAAAGTGTGAAGATAAAGCAATTGTAGCATTTTCTTCATATCTATTAATCTACTTGTATATTTTTAGAACTCTGATAATGTCTATTTTAAACCCTCTATTACTATTACCACTCCTCTCCCTCTCTTTCTCTCTCTCTCTCTCTCTCTATATATATATATATATATATGAAGAGTAAATAAAGGATTGTAATCCGACAATATGTAGAAAAACTGATAACAACGATCCAAGTGGAAGGAATGATTTATTAACGGGTCGACACAATAGCGTTTTTCTTACTATACATATCTTCCCCTAGGTTTTTGTATTTCACATTTCTAAACATCCACCGTTAACTTAAAATTATCAATATCACCCCTCATGGTCCTGATGATGGTTCAGTAGAACCGAAACGCTATAGTGTCGACCCGTTAATAAATCATTCCACTTAGATAGTTGTTATCAGTTTTTCTACATATATATATATATATATATATATATATATATATATATATATATATATATATTTATAACGTTGCCTGTTTCTCTCCTAGGTCAAAATGTGTCAATCTGACTTTTCCATATCTATTTATCTATCTATCTATCTTAATAGATGGTTATGGATATAGATATTTTCATGCAAGTACTTTTATTTATCGATCTGAATATTTTCCTGCAAATCTGAAAAGGCGAATGTTTATAAAAGCTTTTATATAATTTTCTCTCTCAATTTAGTTATTAATCAAAAAACTTTTCAGCGTGTAAGTGGAATTCCTAATCAAAATAATTATTCCTGCAAGGAAAACTTCGCGATTGAATAACTCCACTGTACGATTTAGCTGGATCCATGTGCTCTTCAGTGCAACAACCAAGGTAAATCAATTCCCGGTTGCATCTGTAATTTATCCTAAGGATGAGATCGAAACGCATGTAACATGAACCAGTTGTTCGAGGCCAATTTTGAGAGACAGATAGAACCATGTAGAAACAGGTAGTAACGAAAAAATTTTTTAATAAAAGGTAATTTTCTTCTAAACCAAAGATATCATCATTATCTCCTTTTTCTTCTTCTTCTTCTGGCATATCAACCTTCTTGGTTTATTCAATGCCAAATGTATCCTTGTGGAAGAACATTAGAGGTACTATCTAACTTATATCTGGGGGAATAATGGGGTCCATACCTTTTTCAAAAGTATTTGTCCGTAAGTGAACTTTACAACGAGAATGGAATTCGAACTCGCTCAATACGATATCATAGTGAGGCCCGTTAGCGTCAAATCCCCAAAAGATATCAGGATTTTATTATTTCTTAAGGTAAAGTGTTCACCAATAGTCTGGGAGACCTGGGTTCAATTCCAGGTCGCGTCATACTAAAGACTTTAAAATGGTACTCGATGCCTCCTTGCTTGACATTTACCAATATAAGGTATGTATCAAGGGTAAAGTGGAGCAATCCAGGGAAAGGAGTAGCGCCCTCCCCTACACCTTGGTGTAGCAGCTATTGAAATCGGAGCCTTCTGGTCGCCCTCGACTAGGTAGACAACTTTACTTACTTTACATAATAAAAGAGGATTATAAGACATCATTTTTTTATTTATTGGGGGTGTCTTCGTGGTGTAATGGTTAAAGCGATGGACTGCGGAATCGTAGTAAGCGAGTTCGAACTCCAGTCGCGCTATTACTTACACTTTCGGGCAAATATCCTTGGGAAAGGCATGAACCCGCTTATCCTCCCATCTATGGGTTAAATAGCACCACTACTGTTCTTCTTGGAGAATAGCTTGGAAATTAAATAACCTACAAAGGTTGATATGCCATTAAACAAAGAAACGAAACCAAACCGTTTTTTTTATTTACTGCAATCAAATTCTATTACAAAATCTGTGTCTTAAAAAGCCAAAACCACGTGATATACTTTTGTATATTCAGTGTGAAAATAAATTATTATTATTATTAGAAGAAACAATTTATATACATATAAAGGCAAGTTTTTTCTTAACTTAGGTTTAGACCAATACAAGGACACACAATTAAGTTTGTAGCATGCTTTCAGACAACTCCTCCTCCATAAACATGATATGATACAAGGTCAGTTTTAAAAGAGTTTAACAGGTTTGAATTCACCGATTCATTTCTTATTTTTAATGCTTTATTGGAGTTACCACGTCCATGGCAATTCCCGTTCGTTCTCGTTAATTTGTTTTCAGGGTTATACAATTGATTTTTCTTCCCATTTTTTCCTCTATTAGATAATTACTATTTTCTCGTTTTTCTTTGTCGTATATTCATTATTGTTGTCATTGGCAACTCTAATTATTCTCTACTCTTCCTAGTGTATTCTTTCAGTATACAAATTGCTATATTCACATTATCTTCAATACTGGCGAAATCTTATATTCCCTCTTCTTTGTAACCTTGACTTTTCCCTGAATCTCTTGTGTGTAAGGCTTTGTTCATTTTTATTTGTTTTATTCTCCAGTGTTTAATGTTTCTGAGCTCCTGTCTTGTCCAGGTTAAGAATTGTTCGAAGTTTCTTGCACGTAAATAATCAAAATGGATATTATTTACTATTATTCCTTATCAACATCTATAAGACTCAACTTGATACTAAAATATATGTTGCCGTTTTGAAATAAGTGAACATCTTATATATCTTCATATGTAGCTCTATTTTTGTTTATAAAGGTGTTATAATTTTATTTGATTTCATGAACTGAATGTATTCACATATGTTCAGGTCAACATTGAACATTGACTTAAAACCCTTTATAACTTACTGTAGTCTATGAGAATAGATGATCCATGTCCTACGTAAGGACATTAGTGAAATGCTAATAGCTTCATCCTGAATTTGAACCTTAGTAGCCGATTCCATTTCTGATTACGTTAGTCGTTACGCTATGGACGCATCCTCACTGTAGTTAAAATTGTCTCAATTATAGACTGATATATTTATGTTTCCAAACTCTTCAAAGGAATTTATGGAGACATGTCAAACTGGTGTACATATGGATTTGCACATGTGGGCAAAGAAGAAAATATCAGACTGAGATATAAATAGACAAACTGAATAAGCTTGAAGGAGTGGACTGGGATCAGGTGCCTGTTAGAAAGTTAATGCGCCGTCAAGGACAGACCGAAAAGAAAAGCTAGAAAAAGGAACATCTAAAAATTGCAATGAGTTCGTCCGACAAACAAGTATCCCCTACGAATAATATACTCTCATCTTTGTGAATCTCACATTCTACCATTTCCAACGACCTCGCAGGAAAAAAAACATAAAAGGTCCTGTTTTATTAACAAATTGATATCATTGTTTTTGATGACAATTCGTTTCCCCCGACCACTGCTTGTCACACTTCACTTGTAAGCTACATAACGACACCCCCACCATCGTGCAGTGTTTGTTTGTCACCCAATGGGAACCTAACTCAAAACAATTTTGACATATTGTTTCACATATTAACTTTATTATATGATTAATCCGCCCAGTAACTGTGGATGAAAATATGTCAATCGTATTCTCTGCAGAGTAAAGACCCCCACAAACACACGATAAAAAATGTCCTCTATATTACACTTGAGTGCATCTGGTGACGTGATTCCAGTTCTGGAGTTTCTACAGAGTATGGAGTATCACTTGAATGCAATTACTCCCAGATTCAATTTTATTCAGAATGGTGGTACCTGTTACTGTCACATCTACGGGTGAACTTGATCTATTAGCAAATTATTCGTATAAGAATGAGTTGACATGCCATTTATATCAGATGTGTGAAAGCACCGTTTAATCATTTAAATTCAGCTAAAACTTAAACTTTCATTTACGAACAAATCCCACTGAAATCAACTGTTCGTCATATCACTGAATTTAAGCAACAATAGACCTGATCAGTCCTGAAATAAGTGACAACATTTAATCAACAGGCTGACTGGAAGTGTTTGTGGCGTAACGGTTATCTTAGATGAAGTAGATGCAGCTATCTGATTTCAAATCCCAAACGAAGCATTCTACATTTCACATAGTGCTAATACCCTTAGGAAAGATATGAATTGAACTATTCTGCCTCCAGCTATGAGCAAAGAGTAGGATAGACTGGAATGTTTAACCTTGGTATGGCAATCGATCTCGAAGGAAGACGGCTGAATTCAAAAAAGTCTTGGATATGGAGAGGAATGAAATTTCCCTGGTTATACCTGTCCAAGAGATACATGAGTAGAGACCCAAATGCAAAACCAGTTTACAGAACAAGTGAGAGACTGGAGGCAATCTGTGACCTGCGTAAGTGAGAAAGGAAATTCTAAAGAATAAAAACACTAAATTTTAGAGAGAAGACCTCTTGGTGTAGGGGCTAATGTACTCAACTACGAAAGTTCGAAATCCAGCCTTCCTATTATCATATTTACCCAACCCCTCCGCTCGGGCAGGATATGACACAAGGTCAATTTTTTAAGCGGAGTTTAACAGGTTTGAATTCAGAGTTTTCCTTCTCCTAGACTAGTTGCCTCACCAAGGCTGAAGAACCTAGTCTGCCCTACCATAGCTGGAAGGAGAATAATTGGATTCATACCTTTCTCAAGGGTATTAGTGCTATGTGAAATGCAATCAGTCCAGGATTTGAACTCGGGTTGCCGTGTCCAATTCCTGCGACGATAACCATTACACCACTGGCACCTCCATTCCAGCCCTCCTATTATGTTCACTTTCAGACTAACACTTTGCGGAAAAATATAAACCCATTTATCTCCCCATTTATAGGTTAGATATTACCACTACTGTTTTTCGACATGGATGAGTTTGATATTAAATAACCCACGAACGTTGATATATCATTAATCAATGAAACCAACCAACCAACCAACCAACCAACTCATCTTCAGGCATGGAACCAGAATATCCTCGAGAGAAAAGGCGCGGACTTATCGAAATAGTAGAAGAAACCCCCCCCCCGAGAATATTGACATGAACCTTCCTAGGACCGCTTAGAATGGACGATATCGACTAAGAGAGTGAGAAGATACACGCAGTTGGGGTGATTTTTTATATCTATTAATCTTCTCTTATATCTCTCGAAATCTGATAAAGTCTATTTAAATCTTTTTATCTGACCGACTTTCATCACTTATACATTAAGTAAATTGCGTCTTATATTCGATTGAATACATTAATAAAATGGTTTGAAAGAATGATTTCCACGGTTTACATTAAACACGCGTTGCGTTTATCATTTTTTTTTAAATTTTATTTTCTTAGTTTAATCGAAATAAATTGAGAAAATCTAAATCGTTCGTATTTGAGAATACTCAGCTTGAAACAGATTGCAATTTATTCAGAAAATAGCAAAAGCGAAGCGGAATAATTGACGTACTGCAAAAGTGGATGGAGGAATATTTTCCGAGTTTAAATTCATAAAAATGGAAGAAAAAATATAAAGAGGTGAATATATAAATTAATTTTATGAATGAATATATCTATCCTCTATTCTTTCAACAATTCTATTCTCTCTCTCTCTCTCTCTCTCTCTCTCTCTCTCTCTCTCTCTCTCTCTCTCTCTCTCTCTCCTGTTCGCGTTATATATATATATATATATTAAAAGTATAGAAATGATTTATATTATAATGTCCATTTAGATATGTTAGCTCTATATACACTGAACAAAATTGCTAAACTGAATGTCTTTTGATTTACATACGATTAAACGTACGGGTAATATCACTGGATTGCTGTAAATGATCACATTGATACAGATCGATATGTACACTGATTCCAAAATAAGGTTGGTATCAACAGTATACAGGTATAGTACCATCCCCGCATAAAAATGACATTGTCGTTCCGTACGTTGTTTCTTTTCCATCAATGTATGTGTGTAAGATATGAAAAGTATATAAATAAAAAATCTATTCATCTCTCTGTCTCTGTCTCTGACTGTCTCTCTCTCTCTATATATATATATATGTATCTGTTTTATGTTAATCTACTATCATCTCCCTGCTTATTTCTTTCGAGAAATAGTGCTTATAGGAGACACAGATGACCAGACTTTTCACAGAGCTTATTCTTTAATATCAACTCAAACATGTTCTTTTCCTCGATATCATTGAAATAATGACCCGACTGAAATAATAATAATAATAATAATAATAATAATAATAATAATATTGGAAACAAAAATAGGAAGGAAAACAACTCTATCGCCGCTTTAAACGACTAATAAACAATATCTCACACGACAAAACTTGGACATGGCTAAGAAAAGAAAACTTTTTGAAAGAAACAGAATCTCTCCTATTAGCAGCACAGGACAACGCCATAAGAACGAATCATATCAAAGTGAGAATAGATAAGACTCAACAAAATAGCAAATGCAGGCTATGTGGTGACAGAGATGAAACCATCAATCAGATAATAAGCGAATGCAGCAAATTAGCACAGCGGGAGTATAAGGCGAGACACGACTGGGTCGGTGAGGTGATTCAATGGGAAATGTGTAAGAAATTTAAATTCGACCATATTAACAAATGGTATATACACAACCCAGCACCTGTCCTAGAAAATGACTCGCATAAACTCCAATGGGACTAATATACAAACGGATCACCTAATCCCGGCCAGGAGACCAGACTTAATAATAATCAACAAAAAAAAGAGAACTTGCAAAATAGTCGACTTTACTGTCCCGGCAGCCCACAGAATAAAACTGAAAGAATGTGAAAAGAAGGATAAATACATCGACCTTGCTAGAGAATTGAAAAAACTGTGGAACATGCAGGTGACAATTATACCAATTGTAATTGGTGCGTTTGGAACAGTAACTAAGGGATTACTAAAGGTACTAGAGGACTTGGAGTTTGGCGGACGAGTGGAGACCATCCAAACGACAGTATTGTTGAGAACTGCCAGAATACTAAGAAGAGTCCTGGAGACTTGAGAAAACTTGCTGTCACTAAGACTTCAGTGAAAAACCATCGGCTATCGCTGAAGTGAAAAGCTCTAATGAGTGAATAATAATAATAATAATAATAATAATAATAATAATAATAATAATAATAATAATAATAATAATAATTAAGCAACTATTAACACAAATCTCAACGAACAACATCAAGGAATTACTATATTATATCGCACCGCTGGACAAACAACGAAGTACCCGTAGATACATAAAAATATGATTTATATTTTTATTCTTCGACGGCGACGATTGTGTGTAGTACGAATACGGTCTGAAAGAGTTCGCACATATCTTTATTCTGTGGCGGGGACCCTTTTGTGAAGTAGTGCCACGGCTGGAAACACACACAGGGAGCGGACAGGTCTGCTTGAGTGACCAGCGGGTCTCTCCCTTCGCTTGAGAGATCAGCGGACCTCTCCCCGTCATTTGAGCAACCACTGTATCTCTACCTTCAGTCCAAATTTAAAGACCTTATATTGTCTTTTCAAGTCCCATGCTAAAGTAGGAACATCCTCTTCGCCTCACGTATTTTTCTGTTTGTGGCTGGTTATCGGAACTTACATGCTTCCGTTTTTTTCTAGAAATTTGTTGATCTTATTTGCGTACGGAAATATCTGTCACTCTATCCATAGGCAATAAATCCTATTCTTTTTCCTCTGCTAAGTTCATGCAGGAGTGAAATTAGTCAGTACAAAGTCGGTGTTCCCCAAGAGAACACGAACGAAAACTCAAAAGTGGATGGAAAATTCAACTGGAAACGGAAATAAGAAATATTGACAACAAACAAAAATGGCAGGACTGAGGGAGAACACTGAAACATGTCGAGGCAAACAGGAAAAAGCAAAACGAGTGAAATAGACAATACAATTCTAGGAAATAAACCAAAAGGAACAGGCGAAAGAAGGAAGACAAAGAAGATATCGAGACAGGGTAAAACAAAACATAAATAAGTAATTCGAAAACAACAACAAACATTCTACCAGCAAGTAGGGGATCAATGCACCAAGACATACGAACAACCGGATGACAAGGAAACAAAGCAATTTTTGAGCAAAATATGGGAACCAAGAGGTAATAACAGAAAAGCCAAATGGATAAGTCACACGAGAAAAAAGGTTAGGACTCGAAGAAAAACCTACAGCGAAAATACATCCCAATTCACTCAGGTCAACACTCAAAAAGTACCAAATTGGAAAACGCCACGACATGATCGCATACATAGATACTGGTTTTAAGAAGTCACTTCTCTCCAGGAGAGACTGGTTACCGAAATGAATACATACTTATAAGAAACAGACATACCCCAATGGATAACAAAAAGAAAGACCACCCTGATCTAAAACGTCCCCAAAAAGGAACTGCCCCTAACAAATACATGCCTACCGATTATGTGGAAAATGCTAACGGCATAATTTAAGGAGGAGACTTAGGATTCGTTAATAAACCGTGCACTGTTCTCCGAGGAACAGAAAAAATGTTTCAAGTCGACCAGAGGCACCAAAAAACTCCTACAGAGTGATCAACAAATCCTTAACGAGAGCAAAGCGAGACGAAAAAAATCTAGTTATGGCTTTGGATTGACTAAAAAAGGCATACGATATGGTCCTGCAAAGCCGGATGATAGAATATCTCAAAATGTAAAAGATACCCGACAAGCACAAAATGTTTATCGAAAATACCATGAAAAACTGGAGAATCTAATTGAAACAAGGAGGAAAAAAATCTAACAATTGTGAAAATCCACAGATGGGTCTTCCAGGAACAAACACTATCACCCTCAATCACATAGTTTGGAGGTGTACGAGCGGATACAAATTCCACAAATCACAAGAAAAATTAGCCACGTATTGGACGACATCAAACTGTTTGTCAAAAATGAAAAAGAATTCAAAACCCTCCTACAATTAGTGAGAGTATACAGGGAAGATATAAGGATGGAATTCGGCATAGAAAAATGTGCCAGGGTAATAATGAAAAGCGGAAAACGACAAATAACGGAAAGAATAGATGTACCAATCAAGAAAAATCAGAATGTCCGGAAAAAAGAAATCTTACAAATACTTGGAAATATTGGAAGCGGACACAATCAAACATGTGCAAATGAAAGAAAAAATGAAAACGAATTCGTCTGGAGAACGAGAAAACTACTCGAAACCAAACGACATGAGAGAAATCTCATAAAAGGGATAAATACCTCATAAGATACCCGACACCATTTTTAAAATCAACGAAAGAATAACTTCAACAAGTTAACCAGAGAACAAGAAAACTAATGACAATGAATAAGGCTTTACAGCCCAGAGATGACGTAGAGAAAAGAAGAGCAAAGAGGATTTATCATCATTTAAGATAGCATCGATGAACTGATACAAAAATTAGAAGACAACATAAAAAAAAACGTGGAATAAGACTAATTACAACCAATAGAAACAATACAGACAACACAAAAGCTTAAACAGAATAAAAATTAGAAGAAAAAAGTGAAATCTCGCACGATAAAATATGGACATGACTAAGAAAAGGAAACCTTAGGAGAGAAACTGAATCTCTTCAGATAGAAGCACAAAACAGCGCCACAAGGACTATGTCAAAGCAAGAATAGACAAGATACAACAAAATAGCTAGTGAGGATTATGTGGTGATAGAAATGGAGTGATTAATCACATAATAAGCGAAAACAGTAAATTATCACAAAGAGTGTATAAGGCTAAACACGACGGTATGGTGAAGTTGATCCACTGGGAACAGTGCAAGTAGTCTAAATTTGAACAAATTGCATATGCATGACCCAGAATCCGTCCTAGAAATTGATACGCACTGAATTCTTTGGGATCTTGAGACACAAATTGATCATCTAATCTCGGCCCGACGACCAGGTCGAATGATAGTCAACACGAAAAAGAGAACCTGTCGAATTGTGGACTTTGTACTTCCAACTAATTGCAGAGTAAAACTGAAGCAAAGTGAAAAGAGAAATGAGCACCTAGACATCGCTAAACAACTAAAAAACTATAGAACAGGAAAGTGACGGTGATACCAATTGTAATTGGTGCACTTGGTACTGTCACCAAATGATTGTCACAGGGACTGAAGGACTTGTTAAATATGAGAACGACTGGAGAACATCCGAGCAAAAGCATTGTTGACATTGGCCAGAATATTCAGAAGAGTCCTGGAGACTTGAGAATAATTACTGTTAACCAAATTCCAGTGAAAAACCATCAGCTAACGCGTGTATTAAAAACTGTTCAATGAATAAAATGTTAATAGAAATTTATGGCGTAGTCTGCCTGTATTCCCATTTATTAATCTGGTAATTAAGTATTATTTCACAGTAATATTGCAAAATAATATGCTACACTAAAATTAAAATCTAAGAAATTAAGAGATATGATTAATCCACAAATGTCCAATCATCAAGTGATAAATATGGATTTTCTGTTAAAAAGTACTAAATTAAAACACATTTTGAAATGGAATTGTGTAGGAGCCTAATCGCTGAACTTTATTAATAATCTCTCTCTCTCTCTCTTTCTCTCTGGGTTTTCGCTGGTAATTCATTTAATGTTTTTTCTTTAGAATATTACCCAACAACTCTAAGGAAACAAGCATAAGTAATAGAAAACCAAGGAGTTCGTTAAAACCCCAATATAATATACATAACTTATGAAATCAATACAATAAACGAAAGACTTTGATGACAGAGTTGAGTGACATGAGAGGCAGCTGCTCCGTTACAAGACAGCAGCCTGCAAATAGTTGATATACTTTTTAATAATATTATAATACCTGAAGACTCTAAAATAGTGAAATTATTAAGGAAGTCAACGTACATATAATCCACCGCTATTTTATGAACAAACCCGCACAAAGAGTTGATAGAAAACGAAAGATTGAACATTGGAAGAATTTTAAAAGCTGCGGACCAAAAAAAGAGTTATTCAAAAGAAAAATGATTTTCTGTTCTTAAAGTTTTAGAAATACTACGGGGAGTCAATGTTTTTTCAGCATTCTGGTATATATTTGTTTTCAAAGCAGATCAAGCCGTGATAAGTAGCAGTTAAGGCTGATAGTATCCAGGGAATTGGTGCACGAACACGTTCTGCATTGCTTCACTATGTGTTTGATTTTAAAGACGCTTAGATGAAGTGCACAGTATTCTAATTCAGGACATTAGGCTATATGGGTTCGAACTGGACCATAACGCCACGGAAGCAACCACAAATATTTATTCAATGAGAAATTACGGTGCAGTTGATCACAGTATCGAAAAAAATTGTTCATGATACTTCGCCCCAATTGAAAGAAATTCAATGATCAAACTAGGTCAGTTTGGACCAAAACCTGTGTTTCAAGTCAAAGAGGCAAATCCGGTAAATAGCACTTGGAAAGTATCAGGAAATCTCGGAATTTCACCGTCCAGTGTGGTTTGTCCCCACACGACCCCGGTAAAAACATCTCGAGTTGCCAATTTGTGTATCACATTACTGATATCTTGCAAAAATTTTGATTCAACCAAGTATACAAATAGGCCATGAAATAAATGCTTTATAAAAACTAAACATCTTGAAAAATCTTGAAAAACACGACTTAACAGAACCAAAACCGCCACAGCAACAATTTTAATACCAGAAAAAAAGAAAGAAATACTCTTGAGATAATTAAGGGTCATGACCGAAGAGAAAGGAGGATTTCCTGCACTAAAGAATGAAAACTGGAAAAAGTCAATTCGGAAACCAAAAAGGCGAATAAAATATTACAAAACAGCCCAACGAACAATATAACTAATTCTCAATATACAAAGAAGAATCAAAAGTTTTGCAATTATGTAATTTATGCCAGAATAAAGGTATTCAGGGACAAACTTGCAATCCCACAAAGGAAAAAGAAAATGGGGTAAAAAGCAAGAAAAATTGGATAGGAAGTGTGATTAGAAGAAAATATGAAGAAACTGTAAAGGCATTCAAATTACTAAGGGAAGTAAAATACATAAAGAGAAAATTGTATAAAACAACAGAGAAAAGACAATGAAGAAAGTGGAGACACACAATGCTACTGGAAGAAATAAAGGAAAAAATAATGACTCAGGAAGAGAGACACAGAAGATACCGGAACTGTTTTCAACAATAGTAGCAAAATAGGACATTGTAACATAATCAAAGCGAATATTGCCCACAAGGCAATGGTGAAAGAATGAAGAAAATTGAGCAGCCGGATGAGCGTGAAACAAAACATTTCTAATGCAAACTATAGCAATAAAAACAATCCAAAAGAAAGTCTGAATGGTTAAATGGATTATAAAAAACTGAGTAAGGCTTGGAGACTGAAATACGTGGTGCCTTCAATAAGTTTCCAGACTTTTTTGTACCAACTATAAGGCCACCTGCCTCCCACCACGAAAACTATCCAAGTCAGACTAACCAGACATACAGGACACTGTTGGAGAAGCAGGGACGAGCTCATAAGTAATGTACTCCTATGGACCCCCACGGGCAAAAGCAGGACGACCAGCTCGAACATGCATACAGCAGCTATGTGAGGATATGTGATGTAGCTCTGGAGACCTGCCAGAGGCGATGAACAATAGGGAGAAGTGGCGAGAGAGGGTCAGGGGTATCCGTGCTAGCGGCACGACATGATGATGATGATGATGATGATGATGATGATGATGATTATTTAATGTTCCTCGTATATGTGGATTCATTAAGAGTAACACACCGGAAAGTATGAAATTGGTAGACAGCAGGGCACGATGTGATACCGGGATTCTGGTTTAAAAGATTCACACCTATCTAGATTGAATTAGCTCAACAATTGTGTAAATGCCTACCAGTGCCATGCATTCCACTAGACTCATAAGAAAGCATCCTAAGCAACTACAGACCAATAACGTATTTACACATTATGAGGAAAATCCTAACTATCCAAATAAGAGAATAAACGTATTACTGCTTGAAGCCGTCTTGCCATTTCATGAATAACAACTAAAGTCTGTAAATACGAAGACAGAGAATATATCCGTGGTATGAATAGACTACGAAAAGAATATGACATGATCACACAAAAATGGATAATATAATATAGAAAATCTGTAAAATATCAGATGATGTCGTCAATTACATTACAAGTGGAAAACTGGAAAGTATGTATTTAACAATCCCTCCGGACATGCAGGATGCAACACTGGGTCAATTTTTAAGCAGAGTTTAAAAGGTTTGAAAAAGATTTTCCTTCTCCTAGACTTGTTGCATAAATATAGTTAAAGAATCCTGTTCTGCAATTTAACCATAACTAGAAGGAGAATCGGATTCATAAAATTCTTAAGGATATTTAGGCTGTGTGAAATGCAGTCAGCCTCGTCCCAGATTTGAACTCATTTCGCTGTGTCCATTTCCTACGACGATAGCGATTACACCACAGGCATCTCCAGAAAATTGGGGAGTACAACTAACATGTAGGGTACAAACTCTCATTTGGGCAAAAATCCAAATAGAAATCTTCCAAGTAAAGCTGCACATGCATGTAGTAAAACAAGCACTTGTACGATAAGGATTATCTTCGGAAGAAGTGGACTAGGTGACTTGATTTCAGATCTTGAACGAGGCATTTTGACTTTAACATAGTGCTCATAATGTTGGGTGGTGCTTGTGATCTAATGGATATCGTCATTGGGTGTGAACACGGCCAAACGAGTTCAAAACCCGGATGAAGCTGTTTTCATTTTCATATAGAGCTGATACATTCGGGAAAGCTATGCATTCAATAATTTCCCCTCCATCTTTGGATAAAGAGTAAGACAAAATGGGCTCTTTAGCCTAAGTTGAGCGATTAGTCAAGAGGGAGTAAAAGACTGAATTCAAACACGTTAAAAGCAGGTTAAAATTGATCTTGTCTCACATCATTTTCGGGCGGAAGATTGGTTAAATACATGAATAAAATGAAGCGCAAAGATATTACTTTCATCCGATACATTTTACACTGTAGAGGCTTGGATCTTTTAAGGTTTATTATTTCTATATTATTTATCATCCGTCCCACCACCGGAGGAATATGGCACAAGGCCGTTTTTAAGGTGGGTCCGGTCACAGGGCCGAGGCCAACACGCGTCCAGCAAGGTCAAAAATACTTTCGACCCCGTCGGCATTTCCCTTTTTAGGCGCCAGGCAATAAATCCAACCTCCCCGAAGGGGGTAAAAGCCTGGGGAGATGCCCCCCCCCTGAGGCCGAAGGAACTCTCCAGTGCTGAGTCACACCCAGCAGAACCGTCCAGAGTTAAAACGGCCTACCGAATGCAACCCAAGAACTGGAAAGGTAAGTTCGAAAAACGAACTATAGGTTTCTTACTTCTATAAATGTATAAAAAACAAGAGGTCCGATTTAAGTTAGTGTTTAACATCCTGATCTCAAGGAAACGCTCGTTTATATATTTAAACATACTGAAATCTCTAAATTAATGCCCTTGTGCCAAACTGATCTTAATAAATGCCTTGTCGACGTCTCTGTAGAGTCATTGTTTGTAACGTTGTTTCAGTAAGTTCGATTATTACACACGATATAATTTAGAAGATTGCGGGTTAACAGATATTGACATAGGAACCTGACTTCAAATCTTTGTTGAGACTGTTTGCATTTCATTTTATGCAAATACCCTTGAGAAATATTAATCCTCCAATTAAGGGTAAATACTAATGCTGTCAAGGATCTTTAAACTTTGGTTGGGCAACCGACCTAAGAGAATGAAAACTCTGAATTTAAACCTGTTAAACTCTGCTCAAAAATTGACTTTTTATCACATCCTGCCTGTGATGAAAGGAGTTGGGTTAATGCATACAAAGAACTGGAATCATTTTGAGATGAGGCTTCTTAATCTGAGAATTTATTTTTATTTATTGCAGACTTTTTGTCCTCATCTTGGTAGGTTTTTTTTGTGTGTTGTTTCTTCTTTCACAACGTTTCGGCCAAATTTCCCCTCTGGCCTACTTCAGGTGATTTACTGCGACCTCGGATAGGAATGATGAGTATTGTAACCGTATTTACTGCCTTCCATAGTTGTTGTCTATCGCACCACGTTTTTGACCAACAACGGCTTGGGTAGGATTTGAAAACGCTATCTTCTGACAATGCTCACCTGGAACCGTAGAGACTCAACGCCACGGGCCCCGAAGGCAGTAATTACTGGGGATACGGTTACAAGACTCATCATTCCTATCCGAGATCGCGGTAAATCACCTGAAGAAGGCCAGAGGTGAAATTTGGCCAAAACTTAGTGAAAGAAGAAACAATACACACACACAAAAAAACCTTACTAAGATGAGGAGAAAAAGTCCGCAATAAATAAAAATTAATTCTCACATACAAAGAACTTCATTGTGTGTCCTTGTGTCAGACTAAGTTAACTTTGTGATGTAAATCCCAGCCAGAGTATGTATAAGATTAATTCTTCTAATCATGATGATTTTATTTTCTCTCAGAATACAAAGAAAAAAATTTTCTTGGAAATAACGCGGTTTGGCGTCTTTGAAATACACAATTACAATGAATCTAAAATGTTATTTACATTTTTTTTGGTAATTTGACACGACGTTTTAGAATTTGTTTGCTTTTTTATGATCATTATTTTTCCTTTTTCTTGTAAATTTTGATTTTGTTTTGTGAATTAAATCAGAATGCTTTATCCGAGTTACAAATGGATTGTTGTATTTTTTTTTTTTCGTTTCGATTTCCTTTTAAAATATATTCCATAGTTTCTGCATCAAATAACTTGATTATTCGCAAACTTTCTTTTCTTCGACATCGCTGCCACCTTTCTTGCTAAAGACAAATTTATTTTTCCATTATTATTATTATTATTATTATTATTATTATTATTATTATTATTATTATTATAAAATATGATCGGGGAGTGAAATTCGCATATTATTTGTTAGAGATTATAAAATCAATTTCGCAAAAGTGTTATTTAATATTTTCTCTCCGTTCTTTCTTCCTTTCTTTCTTTCTTTCTTTCTTTTATGTTGTTTTTCAGACATTTTATTACAGGGAACATTATTTTACTCTTTTCGTAAATTTTGGACTGCACTGTTGTTTTGAACAGTTTTCTTTTACTTATTCCTTTTTTTTCCTTTTTTTTTTTAAACATTTCTGCTTGTTTTCATAAAGAGTTCCTTGTCCAAAACTTAAAAAGAATTTCTCTAAGCGTAATTTCTTGTATGAAATCTGGTTTTGCTTCGGGGAAAAGTCGCTACTCTCTAATTTGCATGTTAAGGATTTGATGATACGTAAATGTGAATTTGTCGTTTATACTTACTTGTATATGCATAATTTGACGGAAAATCTCCATGGCAAATTATGTATACAATCCACAAGATCACGCAAGTTTGAAAACAAGTATTTATGGTTGTAAACAGAATATAGGCATTTATCATTATTGCCATGACATGAAAAATAGACAGGTCTCTATAAATCTTTACATTTTTCTCTTTCTCCGTTCAATAAAACTCTCAGCAAATTTTGTACTTATGAATATCTATATATATATATCATATATAAAGGCTGGTTGAAATTTTTAAAAATCGTTTTGAGATGTACTGGTCGTTCAGAAAAATTATACCATTTCAATAAAAATGGTAGAAAAAATACAATTTAAATAGCTGGTAATTCGAACAACTCCGATTCGATTGATCACCGATTTTCACGACTCTAAAGTCTTTGTTTAATGTGCCAACGAATTTTCTTTTCCAGCGAAAAGGAGTTATATATTGAAAAGATAAACTCACATCAGACGTAGCCTGCTGAATTGTTTCATCCGGTTAGAATTTGAGATCGTTCAAATGAGAATTGGTCAAGATAATGAAATACAATTTTTCTAAGTACCGTTCACACACACACACACACAGATATACATATATATACATATACATATATATATATATATATATATATATATATATATATACATATATATATATATATATATATATATATATATATATAAATATGAGGTGTATACGATAAATTTCCAGACTTTTTTTGTATGGGCACTTTTAAATGATTGTGCACACATGAAACTCTAGTCCCCTTCGAACAAATATCCTCCAGCTGCAATGCATTTGTTGTACCGTTCTAACATGTGCTGGAAGGACCCATTGAAGTCCTCTTGTGTGAGCATGTCAATGACCTTCGTCACAGCCTCTTTCGTCTCCTCAATTGTCTTATAACGACAGTATCTGAACTTTGGGAATAACAAAAAGTCACACAAAGCAAGGTTTGGACTATAGGCAGGCTGAGAAAGTGTCTCGGTGCCCATCTAACTAAAATAGTCTGTGACAAGGGTGGAGTCGTGGACTGGTACATTGTCCCGGTGGAAATGCCACTGACCCGATTTGGAGAGTACTGGCCTCTTCCCTAGGAATCTCTTTCTGAACTCCCTTGAAACCTCAACATAGTAACCCTAACCCTAATCCTTTGGCCAATCAACTCTGGTCTATTGACTTTCTTACTCCTCCCACACCTCTTATCGTCCCTCACAGACTCCCTGCCTTCCTTGAATCTCTTATGCCACTCAAAAACTAATGCTTGATTCATGCAAGATGGTCAAAAAGCAGTCTGAAGCATTCCATACGTTTCTGTGGCATTTTATCCATGTTTAAAACAGAATTTTATTGCATATCGTTCATCTAAAGGGTCCTCACGTCCAGATTGGATTTTTGAAATTCACTAGCTGTGACAATCAGGCTTTAGTAGGGTATATTCCTGCTGTTGGTGTTCATTTGAACCTGAAATCATAAAAATTGGTCAGTCATCTCATACGATATATAGCAATAATATAGTGAGTCAACGACAATCAAGTGTCTACGACAATTTTAAATGCCTGTACGAAAAAAGTCTGGAAACTTATCGTATGAAACTCGTGTATATATATATATATATATATATATATATATATATATATATATATATATATATATATATTATGGTATTCTTTCGTCGGTGGAGACATGAATGCTCGAATAAATTTTGCTAACACCACCTACCAAATCGAAATGGCAAATATCCTACCGATTCTTCACTCCTAAACAATATTTCATGCCTGAACAGAAAATTCCAAAGAAGGGAGGAAAACTATTGACGTACACCTAACCAAATAACGTGAAAGTGCTACTTAATAATATATTCATAAACAAAAAGTGTATAAAAAGCGCTGGGTGCAACATGGTATACTCCTCTTATCATGGAGTATCTTCTGATCACAGTTTCGTTTCGGCAAAGATACGCGTGAGTTTACACAGAAATAAGAAAGAAGCAATTAAAACCATGCGTAAATAGTGGTCCTCATTTACCAATCGAGAGATAACCAGTAAATATATGCGGAAAGCGTTCTTGCCTCTAATATACGGTCACTTACTTCCCATCTCACAAATAAGACTAACGTAACATGTGGCGAACTGCTGAAGAAGAATGTAGAAGCTAATAAATGACAGTCTTCTATGGATTCATCGACACGGATATACCAACGGTCCCGACCACAAAAAAGCTTATTTACATCAGGTTTGTGCAAATACTGAAAGCCGGCTCGAGACTTGCCAAGAGCGATAACAGATAGGGACAGATGGCAAGAGAGATTCAAGGAAATCCATGCTGTTGACATGCCTTGATGATGATTGAAAGAAAATAATGACTAAGTGTAATATACCTATACATGAATATGTGAAACGTACATAGAATGTTCATATATATATATATATATATATATATATATATATATATATATACATAGAACATAGGAATAGCGAAACACGAAAACATTTACGACTTCTTAGTTCAGGTACGAAACTTTTTATTACCTTTGAGTTAAAAAGGTTTTTCGAAATAAGGAGAGAGATACCATCTTTGTATGCTGACTTTTCCTCTGGCCTGGCCCGAAAGTCAAACGTCTTCCTCAGGCCCTAGTATTCAACTAACTGACTTTTTCAAAGTCCCCCAAATCCTCCGCGCGCGCTTTCGGTGCATGACGTCATTCACATCGACTGTTCAACCCTTCTATCTGTGATTTTTATTTTGACATCTGTCAACGACACATCCTCCCCGCGCGCGCGACAACACCTGCGCTCAAGTTTGTACCTAATTAACCCATGTGCTGAGCCGAAAGGTTCTCAGCCTAACTAAACTCAAAGACAAGATATATAAAACGACATCCCTCAGCCATTATATTACACAAGTTAAGAAACTTATTTTTTGCCGTTTTTATTGAACTTCAGTCTAATCAAGTATTTAGCTACTTGAAGGTGGAATGATACCGGGTCAAACGTTTCGGAGTAAGATTATTGTGTATTTTATATAATTTTCAATACAACTAACGTAAAAAGCGGATATATTGTCAGAATACTAAAGTATATTTAAATACTATTAAGAAAACAATGACTTCGGCATTAAATAACCCGAGGGGACAAGCAATAAAACCAACTATTACAATTTCTTTTTAAAGCAGAGAGAATGGTATAACCTTTATGGCACCTTTTTTTATCATAATTTTGTGTAATTGTCTCGATTTGACAGATTTTTCTTCCTAAATTGATCTTTTCAAATTAAAGTCGTCGATTGCAATTTGCCCAGCATTGTGATTTATTAATACCCAATTTAAATCAATTGCTGACAAATCTCAGCCACCGACAGGTCATAAGGAAATCTATTATCAAACAGAAGGAGAAATAAAGCGTGATTTTTACCATTTGCCTCGATTGTCTTGAATATTAGAATTTAAGTCACTTTGACGTTTTGATTCTTTTGATTCTTTTCACAGGTACTTAAGCGATTCTCTTTAGTAAAATGATATCGTCTAGGCCATTCCCTTGGCTTTGGATAAGTGATCGTTTTTTGGAAGTTGTGACATATTAAACGATGAAACAAAGAATAGACGAGGAAGAGGGTTTACGACTGATTTGTATCAAGTTCCAAGTCTATAAACATTACACAATTCAGTTAAGATTAAATAAAATAAGGGCCAAGATACATATAGAGAAATCCAAATGATAGATCCAGCATCGGCCAGATGTTCTTTTTAGCGGAAGAAACCTCACATCAAATTGTTGACAAGGGCCGGATCTTTTAAAGTAATTATATTGATTTGGTTTATTTGTTTAATGGCATAAAATCTTGGGTTATTTAATGCCTAATCCATCTTTTTAGAAAAACTACAGTGATACCATTCAAGTTGTAACTCGGAGAAGAAGGGCTTTCCAATCATTCCAAATGATATAAGTCCGAAAGTAAAAGAAATTGCACGACTAAGGTTCGAACTTACTTTAAGACAGTAATTCAACACTTTAGCCATTACGCCACGTGCCCTCCCCAACGATAGGGAAGAAATTTCGCTCGCATTACAAGAATTTCAGCAATCAGATAGACCTAGAATCGTGGATTTCTGGGCCGTGCATCAAGCTATTGATGTGAATCCGGCGAGTAACACGTGGTGAGTATCAGGTGAGCTTATTTTATCTATTTGTAGATTATTGTTGATGATTTTTAATTGTATGAATTGTAGGCGAATGATTACGGACAAATATTATCATCATGTCGCTCCATCAGCAAGGATATCCCTGACCTTATCTCGCCACCCCTCCCTATCGTCCATTGCTTCCGGCAGGTCCTCAGGGATACATCCCGTATCAGCACAGACCTGCTGTATGTAGGTTCGAGCTAGTGGTCCTGTCTTTTCTCGGCCATGTGAAGGGGTCCACAGAAGTACATCCCTTATGAGCTCGTCCCTCCTTCTTCAGCCGTGTCCCGCATGTATTTTTCGTTTAATTTTGATAGTCTTCGTGATAGGTGGTAGGTGGCCATACAGCTGCTGCTTTGTGGGGTGCTGCCTCCAGGACTTGTTCAGTATTGCTCGCAGCATTCTTGTGTAGTTGTAGTCAAGCTTTTTCTCCATCAGTTTTGTTAGCGTCTATGTAGTGCATCCATATAGCAGTATCGACACGACCGCTGCTTGGAAGAAACTGCGTTTCATTTTATTAGCCAGGTATGACTTCCATATGACCGATAGCTTATCGATAGCTGTTCATGCCTTTGTTAGTCACGTGTCGATGTCTGTCTCGGTCGATGAGACACTGCTTCTGAGGTAGGTGAACTTGTCAACTAGATTCAGAGAGCTACCGTTTTGTGTGGAAATGTTACCTGTTTGATTAAAGCACATATATTCCATTTTGTGTGCATTCACATGGAGGCAAATGCCTGTGGCGGCTCGTTCCAGAATATACAGTAGGGTTTTGGCTTGAGTAGGTGCATTGCCAGAAGCGCTATACCATCCGCGTAGTCAGCGTCGGTAATTGTTTTTGCGGGGTACCTTCTGCTTCTTTCCTTTGTTTGCTTGAAGCCGTTTTCTTTGATTTTATCGATAGATGTTCTAAGCACGTAATCTAGACAGATAATAAAGCTGTATGGGGCTAATGTGTCTCCTTTCAGAACACCTGATACAATGTCGAAGTAGTCTGTGTCTCCATCCGGAGGAAGGACTTTTACTTTGGTGTTTCTATAGAGCATCATTATGGCTGTGACGGTTTATTTAGCTAGGCCGTAGGCGAGTAGAATTTGCTCCATCTTTTCTCAGTGAATGGAGTCAAAGGCCTTGGTAGTGTCAACAAATAATATTGTTGCCACTAAGTTTTTTGCACGTACACCTTCAAGAATTCGACGGAGAGTCAAAATTTGTGACATTGTGGATCTATTTCTCCAAAAGCCATTTTGGTTCTTCCAGATAACAATTGATTAATTCATCAGAAAACCGTTTATACCTCGTTCACACCCCGCGACTTTTATATTGTTATCAAACAAGATTTGACACAAGGTCATTTTAGGTGGAGTTTAAGAGGTTTATATTCTATTTTTATTCTTCTAGACTGGTTGCCATACCAAAGTTAAAAGTTCTGGTTTGTCCTACAGTTTACACACTGCTGGAGGAAGAATAGAGTTCACAAACACACACACACACACACACACACACAAACACACACACACACACACACATATATATATATATATACTACTTGCATTTCACCCTGTGCTAAATACATACATATATATATATATGTGTGTGTGTGTGTGTTTAGCACTGGGTGAAATGCAAGCAGTATCGTCCAGGATTTAAACTCTAGTCTCAGTCCATTTTCTACGACAATAACCGTAGCACCATGAGAGCCTCCTTTAGATCGACTTGTATATGATTGTTTATTGTTTATTGGATTTTGTTTTACTCTTAAATGAAGGAAACCAAAACAAACCAAAATAGGATCTTCAGTGTCTTTTGAGTACATTTTATATATGAAGAACTTTCTAAACGTAAATAAATTCTATATCCAAGCATTCTCTCCTTCAGGAATTGAAGATTTCTTTTTCTTTTTGCGTTACTTGTACACAATGCTGAAAATATAAGGAGGTTTTGGATACACCTGGAATGTTCTTGTATTTCTTTACATTGTGGAAAGCTTGCATTGTGCTTGTCCTATACTCGCTTCCATGCAGATGAGGAAAAGATGGATATTGAGAGAATATATGTAAACGATTTTCTATTAAATAGTTGATTGTTGCTAATTTTTTTTTTTTTTAGGATTCTAAATGTAGCATTAAATAGGAAGTCGATATTCGAGGAATTGTGACAAGAAAAAAGAAAATAAAAAGGGGGGGGAAGAAATTAATAGAAGGAAGGAAGAAATTAATAGAAGGAAGGAAGAAATTAATAGAAGGAAGGAAGAAAGGAAGAAAGAAAGGAAAGAAGGAAAACAAAGAAATAATCGTAAAGAAAGGAAGGAAAATAAACGAAATGGAAGAAAAAGTTTTTTTTAAAAAAAGAAATAAGTAAAGAGAGAAAAAAAGGACAAAGAAAGAAAAAAGAAAGACGAAAGACAAAGTAAAGAAAAAAAGAATTCAATGCAACAATAGAAAAAAAAGTTAAAGGAATATGAATAGAAAGAATAAATATAAAAAAAAAGAATACAGTTATAAAAAGAAGAGAAGGAAAATGAAATAAAGGAAAAAGAGAAAGAAATTCAACAAGAAAGAAAAAACAACAGAGAACACAAAAGAAAAGCAAACACAGTGGGAAAAAAAAGGCAAATAAAGAAGGGGAAAAACATTTTTATAAAAAGAAAGACAAAAAGAAGAAAGAAATAAAAGAATTTTAAAAAAATAAGAAAATAAATATAGAAAAGAATGGAAATAACGGAGGTGGTAAATCGATTTAATAAAAAGAGACGAAGAAAACTAGTTATTAACTCTCTCTCCCTCTCTCTCTCTCTCTCTCTCTCTCTCTCTATATATATATATATATATATATATATATATATATATATATATATATATATATATGGATTATCAACTGCTTCTATTTCTCTTTTTGTCGACCGTTTTAGCTTTTTTATTAAGAGTTGAATGATTATCAATATACTTTCTAAGGATTTTAGCATCAAACGACAATTCTTTAAGAATAAAAATATCCGTATCTGTGTCTGGTTTGCATAGTTGTTACTTGACAACTGACTATTCGATTGGTTGGTTGGTTGGGTTTTATGGCATATCAACCTTTGTAGGTTATTTAACGCCAAATCCATTTTTATGTAAATAATCGTTTCTATTTAAAACAAATCAGTTTAGCATGAACACCCAGTTTAATTGTCAAAAACATTTCTATTTCACACTATTCAGTTTATTCAAACAGTTATATATAACAATTCAGTTTAGCGTATGTAGAGTTTCAATGTCAAAAAACAGTTCCCTTTCAAACAATTCAGTTTAGCATAAGCACGCACTTTAAATTTAAGTACAGTTTAATTGTGAAAAACAATTCTATTTAAGTACAGATTTTGTTTACACACAGTTACATGTCAAAACAGTTCTATGTTAAACAATTCAGTTTAGTATAAATACAGTTTCAATGTCAAAAACAGTTCTATTTCCAATAATTCAGTTTATCATAAGCACACAGTTTAAAGGTAAGTACGGTTTAATTGTCAAAAACATTTCTATTTCAAACAATTCAGTTTAGCATAAATATGCCCAAAGCCCCTCACCATCTGACTGTTTAGTGTAATATCCAGGACACTCGTTGGGGGGGTCTAACCCCTCTGCAGGGGAGCAGTCAGTGTATTCTACAACCCTAACCGACTGGGCAACTGACTATTCGAGAAATACCAAAGAGATTGTCTCCCTTTATCTGGTGATTTTTTTTTACCCATTTAAGCGCCTGTCTCAGACGCCACTAGACATTTTTATGTTAATTGCTCACTCTTTTGATCGGCGGAAAACTTTATAAAGCCATATAAGCACACTCCACTTAGAAATACGTACAGTACTTTGATGGTATTCAAATATTTTGTACCCGATGTCGTATTATTAAATTTACCTTCTAAAATATAATAAACAGAGAAATATTTACAGTCAAAATTTACCTGTTAAGTTGAAACAAAAATATGTTAAAAAATTGATGTAAAACAGATTTGAGATGTCCAAAGAATATTTCTATTATTTCAGCTATTGGTCTAAGTGATGTTATTTAGAGATTTTTCTCTGTTTTATTTTTTTTGTTTTTTTTTTTTGGCGGGGGGGGGCATTGGCCCGAAATAATTTGTCAAGTTATTTTTCTTCCTGTAAAATCAATGTCAGAAAAAAAAACTTATCAAAATCAAAATTGTAAGGCAAAAAAATTAATGATTTTAAACAATTGTTTCATTCACAATGATGAGTCTAACCAAAGTCATGGACAATTGAATTGTTCTAAGAAAATTTATATTGCTTTGAAATAAATATATTTAAGTCGCCTGTGTAGTGCAAGTGAATTTAGACTAGTGGTTATGGTAGCTCCACCAATCAAATTCATTACCATCTTTGTTGAGATACAATTTTTTTATGATTATGGCATGGACCAGTTAACAACATGTTGAAATGTTTTGCTGTAGAAACTTTTTTAATGACTAGTGAATCTGTACTTGCTACTCAAAGAGCTTTACTTGCACATTTCTTGTTTCATCGGATTGATGCTGTTCTGAATAGAATTTTCAACCCAGACCACTATCGATTTTCTATCAAGCCAGGAACATTACTTGATTTTGTGCCATTTACAATTGCTACAAAACAAATAATTTTGTGAGATTAAAATAAATTTTGCTTTAAATCAATTCCAAACAATGCAAAGTTTAAATTTAGGGATAAAAATACAAAAAAAATTGTATTTTCAAAAAATTTCCCATTGTACATTGAAAGAAACTTGTGTGTGTGTCTGTGTGTGTGTGCGTGTGTGTGTAATTTCCGGCAAAATTATCAACAACAATACATTTCCCATAAGTTAACAATCAATACAATTTATCTCGAGATATAATTTGAGATAAGTTTTAAAGACTTTGAATAAACATGCGTAAGAGGGAAGGTATAAGACAGTTGTGTGAATACACTCCTTGATATTCTCTCAAACAATTCAGCTTCTCTGTCGATTATAGATGCGCATTCAACACTTAGATTTCTGAGATTCATCACACTTCCAATTGATTTTAGTTTCATTTTCTTTATATTTATAAGAAATATTTTTTTTGGCAAATTATATCTACAGATAAATTATTGTACAGGAATTGTATTTTAGGACAAATTGTTTCAGAAGAATTGTAATCGTAAATGGAATCATCTAACTTACAGTAAACAAATTCACTTTAAATTATATACACACACACAAATTATATATATATATATATATATATATATATATATATATATATATATATATATATATATATATATATATATATATATATATATATATATAAAATTCTTCGAAAGAATTGAGCACTCTCGTAGCTGATAGGGTATTAAAAATGTAAACAAAGGCTGCTGCTGCTGTTGCTAAATAAAATACATTAAAATTCCCTTTGCCAACGTGGTCCGCTTGGTGGCCGAGAGGTCGAAAACCCAGTCTAACGTAAAGTTGGACTGGTTTCGATCCCGGATTCGAGCGTCCTGAAGAGTCCTGATAGAGCGAAACAGTCTTTCTGTGGATGACTATATATAGAGAGAGGGAGAGAGAAAAATGCATACATGCACACACACAAATATATATATATATATATAGACACATCCATAGGTATATATCAATCTCTTAATTTCTTTATATGTACAATTAGGATAAAATTTAACGCTAAAAATCGTTTTAATCCGATCATGTTCACACAAAAAAGCAGGGCAGTATCACAATATTTTTTACCTTTTAAATAGAACACTAATAATACTGGGTGAAAACTCACATCTGAGAGTCTCACGTTGTCGTTTCTCACGTTAGCTGGTATTCAAAATGTATGACATCTGTTAAGTATATGGCAGGTCAGTAGATATTTAAAGTCTCTTGCTAAACTGTCGAATCAAACGCTTTCAGATTATATTTTGGTTTCCTTTAAAATTCTGTACTTTTTGTCCATACATACAAAAGATAATTAATGTGAATTCATTATATTTACAAGATGGCATAAATCCATTATAAAATTGTGAATAAAGATTTCAGAATGATAGAGAAATAAATACCAGTATCATCTTGCCCAAGTGGCTAATATGGCTGTTACAAGATTCAAATTGTTTTCTGTTCTTAAAAAACTGAGGATATCTTTTCTAATTGCAAAACAATACAACGCAATAAGGAATAACTATGTCACTTCAACTATAGATAAGACAAGAAAATAGCAAATGTAAGTGGTGTGGTGACAAAGACGAAATGATCAATCATATAAGCGAATAGCAAGTCCTCTTCCTCCTCCTTTTCTTGAAACATATAGTGTATGTCATGTCTCAGATGTAAGGGCTTCATCAGCATTCTAGTCCTCTTGTCTATTAACTAAAGTTCTTCATTTTTGAGATACAAATAGATGACCAAATTTTCAGTCAGACGATCAGACCTTATGATAGTCAACAAAAAAGAAAACCTTGTAAGAGAAGTGGAAAAACTATGGAACATGGATTTGACAGAGATACTATTTACCCAACCCCTCCGCTCGGGCAGGATATGACACAAGGTCAATTTTTAAGCGGAGTTTAACAGGTTTTATTTCAGAGTTTTCCTTCTCCTAGACTAGTTGCCTCACCAAAGCTGAAGAACCTAGTCTGCCCTACTATTTACCCATAGCTGGAGGGAGAATAATTGGATTCATACCTTCCCCAAGGGTATTAGTGCTATGTGAAATACAATCAGTCTCGTCCAGGATTTGAACTCGTGTCGCCGTGTCCATTTCCAACGACGATAACGATTTGACAGAGATAACAATTGTAACTGGTACCCTTAGTATAGTCACTAAAGGATTAATACAGGGAGTGGAGGACTAGGAAAAAAGCGGATGAGAGGAGACCATTCAAACTACAGCATTATTAAGATCGTCCAGAATACTGAGAATACTTGAAGTCACCTCTTGTCACTCAAACTCCGATGGAAGACTATCAACAATGGTGAAAAACACTTAAAGCAACATAATGATAGAACCAGAATACTTGGAATACAAGAAAACAACAAGTACGAGAGAACATTGGAGGCGGACACCATCAAACAAGTAGATATTTGTTTGTTTGAGTTTTATTGCATATCAACACTTGTAGGCTATTCAATACTCAAACAAGCAGAGATGAAACGAAAAAAAAAAAGAAAATAGTACCTCATACTAATGAGAAAACGTTTCGAAACAAAGTTTTGCAACAGAAATTACATCAAAAAGATAAATCCCTTGTAAGATACTCGAGATCCTTCTTAAAATGGAAGAACTCAGACATAGACAAGAGGACTAGAAAGCTGATGACGATGTGTTGTATCGCCATGACCAATTATACAAACACATATACATGCAGAAACATAACGACGACACAATAAAGACGAGCGACACAGTTCTTTAGAAAAATATACCTCTCACTTTATTTGAAAGTGTTCGAAAGGGTTACTCAAAAGTTTTACTGTGAGAGGGAGTTGGAGAGCGAACATAACTGTAACATATTGACCCCCACTCTTATGGGCTGCTCAACCGGGGGCCTGGGGACCCTCCCTGCTGGGTGCTAGTTTTCTCTACCGCATCTTCTCTCCAACTGATTGAACCTCCTGAGCACCGGGTTATATAATAGTTCGACACCCATCTTCTTCTTATGGGCGTGACAAATCGCACTCATTCAACCCGTCCACGGTCAAGGTTATATTCTGATATTCCTCGAACGGATGCACCTGTTATTTACACCGGTGCATTTCCTATTTTGACAGCCCGGCCGGGTCGGAGGTCAATATGCAACAGATGTAGAAGCCCTTACATCTGAGTGATGATATATGTGTTAAGAAAAGAATGAGGAAGATGACTCGCCAGCACTGAAGATTGCGGGGATACATTTGAAAGATTATATTAAAAAGACCTCAGTGGGACTAATTACAACGGCCAATATTTGCACTGACAGCAGAACAAAAACAAAAACTTGGATACAGAAAGGAGACGAAAAACAACAGAAGGGATATTTCGAGCGAGAAAATGTTGAAATTTCACACGGGAAGACATTGAAATGATTATCATATTTACCAACCCCTCCGCTCGGGCAGGATATGACACAAGGTCAATTTTTAAGCGGAGTTTAACAGGTTTTAATTCAGAGTTTTCCTTCTCCTAGACTAGTTGCCTCACCAAGGCTAAAGAACCTAGTCTGCCCTATATTTACCCATAGCTGGGCGAGAATAACTAGATTCATACGTTTCCCAAGTGTATTAGTGCTATGTGAAATGCAATCAGTCTCGTCCAGGATTTGAACTCGTGTCGCCGTGTCCATTTCCTACGACGAAAACCATTACACCGCGGGCACCTCCACATTGAAACTTTAAGAGTGAAGCTGAATCTCTTCTAATCCCAGCATAAAACAATGCCTTGAGGATTAATTATTATAAGCCTAAATCGATTATGCAGAAAATTATAGCAAGTGTACATTATGTCGTGACAAAGACGAAACGATAAATCATGGGGTAAGCGGAAAAGGAGTATTGGGCAAGGCATGAGTGGGTAGGAAAGGTGATCCACCGGTAATTGAGCAAGGAATTGAAATTTGATCATACTACCAAATGGTTTATTGATAAATCAGATTCCATCTTAGAGAATAAGATATATAAAATTCTCTGGGATTCTGGTATACAAACCGAACCCCTATTAATGACCAAGAGATCAGAACTAGTAAAAATAACAACAACAACAAAAAATCAGAACATGATACCAATTGTAAATGATGTACAGGGATTTGTACGGAAAACATTTTGAACGAAGCCGAGAAGAGTTAAAAATCGGAGACAAAACGAGACTATCCAGACTATATTAAGATCCGCTGGAATACTTAAAAGGGTCTTCAGATCAGCGGATACTTGCTATCATTCAGACTACCGTGAAAAACTACCAGCAAATGGGGGTGTAAACATTCCTATGGCCCAAAATAATATATATATATATATATATATGATGTGTGTGTGTGTGTGTGTGTGTATCATTGGCCTAGTCTAGGAGAAGGAAAACTCTGAATTAAACCTGTTAAACTCCACTTAAGAATTGACCTTGTGTCATATCCAGTCCGAGCGGAGCGGTTGGGTAAATATGATATATCATTGGCCTAGTGAGTAGAGTGTTCGCCAATGATCCGGGTGACTGGGTTCAATCCCAGGTCATGTCATACCAAAGACTTTAAAAATGGTACTTGATACCTACTTGCTTAACACTCAGCAATATAAGGTACGTATCAAGGGTAAAGTGAAGCAATCCAGGGAAAGGAGTAGCGCCCTCCCGTACATCTCGGTGTAATTGCTATTGAAAAGGGAGCCTTCGCGTCGCCTTCGACTAAGGTCGCCAACTTTGCTTTACTTTATATATATATATATATATATATATATATGTATTATTATATATTGAACAAGTCCTGGCAGCAATACCCCACAAGGCACCAACTATGCGGCCACCTGTCTTCCATCGCGAAAACTATCCAAGCTAGACGAACCAGACATGAAGGAAACTGCCGAAGAAGCAAGAACGAGCTCATAAGTGATGTATTCCTACGGACCCCCGCACATGGAAAAGCAAAAGCAGGGCGACTAGCTCGAAAATACATATGTTATATTTTGACCTTCGACCCAGCCCAAAGATGATATTCCAAGGTGATACACCGGAAGGAAGTGACACATTCCAATGGTCAGTAATCGAAAGAGATCGCGTGGGCGGATTAAGGCTTATGATATGGGACAAGGTGAAGGTCCCATTGTGCCACTAACAGTGATGCACCGGAAGAGAGTAACCTCTGAACTGCATGACAGTTATTTCCACTTGATGACGATTAAACATCCGATTCAAAGATCCAGTAGGCGATTGTGTGGGCGTTGAATTATTATTTAACTCATTTGAGTTTGGGGTGCCAAAGTAGTTGCCAGCAGACTTCCAGACAGCTAGAGACCAGATGGGGTTGGGAAAGCCACACCCGACCGAGGGGCCCTCGGAAAGCCCCGATGGAGTAGACCCCAACATCAGGAGAACAAGAAAGACACAACGTGACGGTCATAACAGTGGGGTCAAAATATGAAGTTTATGTTCGGTCTCCAGCATCCTCTCACATGCAACCCTTCAACAACCCTTTCGAACCCTTGCAATAAAGTGAGAGGTAAATATATTTGTTAAGAAGTCTTCATGCGTCGTCCTTCTTGCGTCGTTTATTACCGCGTCTGTTATCATTGCGTCGGTATGTATCCAGTATATATATTTATGCAACACATACAGCAGCTATGTGAGGGTACGGGATGTAGCCCTGAAGACCTGCCGGAGGCGATGAATGGGTGGGAGAAGTGGCGAGAGAGGGTCAGGGATATCCGTGCTAGCGGCACGACATGATGATGATGATGATTATTATATATATATATATATATCATGCAGATGGACTGTAAATATTAGCTAAGTCTCTCGATAAATGCCTGAAAACAATTTTTTGCCTGAGGCTCCGAGAATTCTTTTCACCTATTTTCATATTCAATTTAACATAGCAAAGGGATATTGACATGTTATACGTGTCCCTGTTGAAAATGTATAAAAGAGGAAGAAAAATGTCTGGTTTGCAAAACTGAAGACTTTAAAACGGTAAATCACATTTACAATTTATATTACGGAAGGAGAGAAAGAAGCAAATAATGAGCGGAAAGAAGATTGCTGAATAAAAGAAGATTTCAAGAGTCGAGGAAAATAAGACGGTCGCCAAGTTGAAAGAAATGAAGCAAATCAAAACAAGAAGTAAAAGATAATAGGATATCGAAAAAAGAAGAAGGGCAACCGGAGAAAGTGGAGAACAGAAAGAAAATGAGAAAACAGTTACGATAATTATGATTATATGGAAGTAAGAGAATGAAAGGAGAAATGTAAAACAAGAAAGGGTTGTAGGAGAAAGGAAAGAGAGAGAAGAAGAAGAAGAAGAAGAAGAAGAAGAAGAAGAAGAAGAAGAAGAAGAAGAAGAAGAAGAAGAAGAAGAAGAAGAAACCATGATGGGGTGGTGAAGAAGTATAAGGTCGGAGACTGAAACTGAAAACATAGACAGTAACAAACAGAAAACCAATTGAGGATTACAGGTGTTTTCCCTATGGAATTTGTATTCGGAATATATCTTTGGATATCGTTCTTTTGCTTTCATTAAATATTCGGGACACCTGCAAATGAAATAAAGAAAAACTCGGACTGTTTTTCAGAAAAGTTGTCAAATTCAATTTAATAGAAAAAAAAAAGAGAAAGAAAGCGAACGTGCTTATCGTTGATTATAGTTTATTTCTGTCGAAATAATTACCTGTATCTCCGTTTTTTTCTCTCTACCTTCAAGACCGCAAGAAACATTGAAAAAGGGACTTGTCAAAGTAGAGTCGTAAATGCTAGGCTTTTAAAAAGTTTTCCTGTGAAAGTCATTTACTTGTCTCAGCGAAATATGAAATCATAGTTATCAATATTATTTGTAATCAATATTACATATAATGAATATATATTGTTAAAGTTATCAAAAACTGGAGGACATACAAAGAAGAGTGAGAAAGCTAATAAAAAGTGTAAAATATTACAGTTATAGGGTGAGATTAAAGAAATTAGGATTAACGACTTCAGAAAAAGTAACTGCTATCTAATTGAAATTTTCAAAATAATTAATAGAGTTTCTTATTATGGTGCACATTTTTTCAATATTTCTCCTCGAACAAGAAATTTAATCATTTAGTCATTGATATGCTCACACAAGAGGACTTCCATGGGTCCTTCCAGAAGTTGTTGGAACGGTACAACAAGTGCATTTCAGCTGGAGGATATTACTTCGAAGGGGACTAGTGTGTACTATCAATAAAAGTGCCCATACTGTTAAAACCTGGAAACTTATTTAATGATCCTCGTATATATATATATATATATATATATATATATATATATATATATATATTGTATAAATTGTAGGTTTATTCTGTGCAAAGATGTTCTTTAGGTTGATGTGATAGTAAAAAGTGGAGATGCCTCCTTGGGTACAAAACTTGTCACGATTATTTGGGAACATATATGATAAAAATTCAAAGTAAGACTTCTGTCAGATTGTGAGCTCATAAGGGAGAATTCTATCGACAGAGAACCTGGTATTTTCATTCAAAAAACGTAAGAACCAAATGATAAAAAGAAAAAAAAAACCTTATCCCAAAATAATGAAACAACATAACCCTCCCCCAAATATTACTTCATTTAATCTTCAAACCCCAAGACTCGGATTATTTATTAACTTTTATTTCAAAAATATTAAAACTAATAAATTCGATATTTTAAAACACATGAATCAAATGTTTAAATTGTCAATATCTAATCATTCAGATGTAAAAGTAGCCGAATCAGCAATGAAATTAGAATAAACGGACTGCATCTCTGCAGAGCGTTAAAGACACTCGTCCAACGTGTCCTGAATTGGACACTAAACTATCTGATGGTCCAGGAACTTTGGGTAATGTGGAGTACCCATTCATTGCAATTACTCCCCGGTCCACTCCTACTTGGAGTGGTAGTACCTGTTATAGTCACATTTTGCAAAAGAACTGTTTGATCATTTATTATATAGGAAACAATTTACCTCTGTGCAAACAAATAATTATATTAAACTTAACTGCAGAACTTGAAACCATTTCACAATAATGTATTGTTGTAACCAATCAAAAAGTTTCCGAATGAAAAATAACTAAAATGGAGGTTAGAAATGAAATGGAAATCTTTATCATATTTACCCAACCCCTCCACTCGGGCAGGATATGACACAAGGTCAATTTTTAAGCAGAGTTTAACAGGTTTGAATTCAGAGTTTTCCTTCTTCTAGACTAGTTGCCTAATCAAGGCTGAAGGACCTAGTCTGCCCTATTATTTACCCATAGCTTGAGAAAGAATAATTGGATTCATACCTTTCCCAAGGGTATTAGTGCTATGTGAAATGCAATCAGTCTCGTCCAGGATTGGAACTCGTGTCGCCGTGTCCATTTCCTACGACGATAACCATTACACGACGGCACATCGAAATGGAAATCTTTATAACATTCATCAAATAAAATACTCGCCAGCGGCGTGAAGAAGGTAAACGACTGTTTGTGGTATACAACTTAATCAGCATATTTAACCTGCTCACAACAGTATCTAACGTATGTATGAGGAAGGGGTCATTGGTGTATAACACCCGACTTTTTCGATTAACTCTACACAATATATTTTCCTATGGTGTTAATGTCGATTTTCTCTGTGTCCTTTCTGTCCCTCTTACTTAGTCTTTTTTTATGTTTTTATCACAGGAATCATCATCATCATCATGTCGTGCCGCCAACACGGATATCCCTCACCCTCTCTCGCAACTTCTCCCTATCGTTCATCGCCTCTGGCAGGACTTCAGGGCTACATGCCGTATACTCACACAGCTGCTTTATGTATGTTCGAGCTGGTCGTCCTGCTTTTGCCCGGCCATATGTGGGGGTCCCTCGGAGTACATCGCTTATGATCTCGTCTCCAGCAGTGTCATGCATGTCTGGTTCGTCTAACTTTGATAGTTTTCGTGATGGGAGGTAGGTGGCCGCATAGTTGGTGCTTTGTGGGGTGTTGCCGCCAGGACTTGTTCAATAAGGAATGGTTACATCAAATGAGTTGAAAAGAACTTCCATAGCTTGAACATCCACTCGAAATCGTTCTCTTCACCTATATGCCTACACTTTATTTGATTCACGTGCTTTTTGTCCTTTGAATAAATATATCATCCTACCGATTCCTTCAATGATAGTTCTTGCTTCCCAATATATTTTCCCCGTTTGATAAATTCGGTAAAAAATATTTTCGCTCATTTTGTAAAATTTATTTCCATTTTTTTTTTTTTTTTTGTACCGAATGTTTGATTTTTTTCTTATTGAGTATCAACTTGTCAAAGACCGATCGTATTTTCGCACATAGTTTCTACTGGAGTGATGGCCGAAAGCGCATTTTAATTTGGTATAAGCCGATACATTAAAGAAAACGTTGCAATGCTGGATCTGTGAACCCACCGATGATTTTTAAGGCCCTCTGGAAAGTATCCATGAAACGCTCAACTTGGCCGTTGCTTCTAAGGTGGTAAGGAGCGGTTGTTATGTACTTTACCATAAAGATTTTACAAAATCCCTTGAATTCTTTTAATATAAATTGGATGGCTTTATCCGAAAAATTGGGATCTGGAACCCCGAACCTCGCGAACCCAATTATTACTCGGGTGACTGGTTTCTTGCATCTCAATATCTCTGGCTACATGGAAAAACTGTCTACAACGATCAAATAAAATGAACCATAAAGTGGATCAGCAAATGTAATATGCAGACACAAGCATGTGCAGTCCGTTTCTGGCCATGGTCTGGACTTTATTGGTAGTACTTTAGCTGCCAAAGCAAATCCTTTGTATGACTTTACTTTTGATATATATATCCATTCTATGTAAACATACCTTCTCATTAAGCTTTTCATTCTGTATATACCTGGATGCCGTGTGGAATTATCTAAGAATTCGTTTCTGTAGCGATAAAGATACCACCAGTCTTTCGCTGTAAATAAGAGCCTCTTGCAAATTGAATATGACTCAGATTCTGTTTTATTCTTGTCTTTTAGTTTTTTCTTCATTCCAACAAAAAAATATAATCCAACACTTTATTTTCATTTCTTCCAAAATCACAGATAGGTCTCGCACAGTACTGCAAGATATTCTTATCTCTACTTCCACTTGTACAGAAACTATGACCGTGTTTTCCAAAGGTTCATGATTTTTTTTAGTTAAGTCTGGACTATCCGTCTAGTTGACAAAATTTACTTGATGGCGAGAATTCCATCCTGAAATTGTAATTCGATAATATTGTTTCCCATCGTTGCAACCTATTAGCTGATTGGGTCAGTAAGCCTTTTTTGGACCTAAAAATAGCTAGCAATGGTCTGTGATCCGTTTGTAAGATAAACATTCCTTGGTGAACCTATGAAATGTCTTAAGGGCAAACAAAATCCCTAATCCCTCCTTTTCTATCATGGAATAATTCTTTTCGGTTGATAAAAGCATCCTGAACGTGTGTGCAATAGGTTTAATCGAGTTTATGCATAATGTAGGCTCCCATTCCGTATGAACTAGCGTCGCTTGCTACGATTGTTTCTAGTTTTGGATCGTATTGTGTCAAAAACAAGTCCAACACAAGCATTCCTTTAATTTTTTCTAATTCTTCCTGGCATACTGACGCCTAAACCAATTAAGAGCCTTTTTTAATAGTTTGTTTAACGAAGCTCACAAGCTATGTATGTTTGGCACAAATGCGCTGAAATAATTTGCCAAACCCAATAAAATTTGTAGAGAGCTGATATTTTCAGAAGCAGGCATGTCTTGCATTGCACGGAATCGTGTTGGATCTAGTTTCCTGACATTTTTATCAATTATTTGTTCTAGATATTTGATTTTATGCATAAAAAATCGAATGTTTCAGCTTTCAGCTTGAACCCATAATCCTGGATCCTTCTGAAAACCTCTAAAACATTTTTCCTGTGTTTTTCTGTGTTTTTCCTTTTCAGCAAAATGTAGTCTAGATAAGAGACTGAGAAATCAAGATCTCTAAGCATTGTATCCATTACTTGGTGAAAAATAGCTGGGACGACCTTTTTCCCAAAAGTCAAATGACTAAATTTATACATCCCTTGAAGTGTGTTTATCGTTAGTTATTTGGAACATTCGTCCTTCACTTCAATCTGCAGATACATTTCGCTCAGGTCGATTTTCAAAAATAGCCGACCCCTGCTAAGTTGGGAAGTGGGTAATGATAACTTTGAAAGTAATGTTTCAGCCCTTGGAGAAACCCACGCAGGCACATAACTCTCAAGAGTTTTTCTTTATGCATACCATTGGTGAAGCCTAATCGATATAGTCAACTTTAGATAAAACACTCATTTTTTTCGAGTCTGTCATGCTCGTCATTTATTTGTTTTAACGATGCAAAGGGTACATTCTTTTCTTTTTGAAAACCGGTTGTACACTTCTCGAATTTGGCTTTCATTATATTGCACCTGCCTAAATCACCAGAAAATACCCATGAGAATTTAATTTTCCATTCTTTCTTTAAACTATCTGTTTCGTTGTTAAAACCTTTAGTTTCTTGACAAAACGAATTATTTGGACTGTTCCATTACTTAAACTGCTCCATCTAAGCCGTTCCGAATAGATTATTTATATTTTTCATCCTAAACATTATTAAATTTCAACGTTTTCTTGTTCAACATTATATTTTTGATAAATTCCCCTTTTCTGACCTGTAACACCACAAACAATTTTCTTGGTAACCATTAACGTTGGTTTTCCTATTTCTTTCCATGTATATACATTTCTTATACTTACGTTCGCCACGCTATCCAATTGTAATTAAACATCTTTGCTAAGGATTTTACCTGCACAAATTTCCTTATATTCCAACCGGCAGATTCATCCACATTCGTGACTTTAACGTAATTATTCACTCGTTTTTTTTTTTTTATTAAATGAGTTTTCAAATATACTTTTTTTTCTTGCAACGAAATTTTTCTTTGTTTTTGTATGGACAGTCATTATAAAAATGTAGTTATCCACATGCGTAACAGGGGTTTGGAGTTATATTTTTTTCTTATTCACTTTATTTTCTTGACGCACTTTTTTTAATGTGCAGCACGCCGCTTACGTCAATATCTTTAACATTTTGCCGAATATTTTAGATCTCTGACAATCTTCTGCTTGGTTTTGCAAAATCAGATTGGGTTCATTTTCAAGCTAATTTAAATCCCTTCTCCAAGTTTCTACGACTTCTTGTCGACACTGAACTTTGAACAAATATCAGGTATTTAAAATTGTCAGGGCTTAATTCTGCCAGTTTGAACCCCACACATTAACCTTTCACAATGCAGGTGAACGTTGTGAATTCTTCATCTTCTTTTTTAATTAAGTTCATGCATATCTATCTTTAATGGAACGACGACATTTTTGGGCTGAATAATTCAGAAAGCAAAGCTACCGTTTCTTTAAACGTTTGGACAGTAGTTTTTTTTTTTTGTTTTTTGCTGTTTTCTTTTCGGTAATATGTAATTTACCAACTTCGTGTGTTCGACAGCACCTAGTTTCCTGAGTACAAGCCTGACTTTTTTGTGGTCGGGCCAATTGGAACGGTCCATTTAGTAAAGGTATCTACTGAAATACGATGAAAAAGTAACTTCCTCTTTTGGCATATGATTAAATTCAGCAATCGAATTTACGAAAGCGTCCTGTGAAAAAAAAAAAACCCAAAAAAAACGCCTTAATCTTCGTTCTTGTTACTCGTTAACATTTTCCGTTGTTGTTCTACAAATAATTCTTCGAATTGTTCAAGTCTTTGTGTGCAATTTCTCCGTTGTTCGTCTTTTTTCAATATTTCCAGTAAAACTGTTTTAAAATCCTCTATTTTGTGCTTTATATGAACTATCTTTTAACAAATGTTTGTTTATTTTTTTACGCACAAATGTCTCTCAAAAACACTCTAAATCTTCATACTAATTTACTTCTGACGTAAAACCTTTTTGACACCGCAAAACCCAATCAATAATATATGATTTTTGTAAATTGAAAAATACAATTTTCAAATTTTATGCACCTTTCGTTACGTTTCCAGTTCTTTGTAGGGGTGTCCTCGTTGTTTAATGGTTAAAGCGATGGACTGCGGAATCGTAGTAAGCGAGTTCGTACTCCAGTCGCGCTATTACGTTCACTTTTGGGCAAATACCCTTGGGAAAGGTATGAATCCCCTTATCCTCCCAGCTATGGGTTAAATAGTACCCTTACTCTTCTTCTAGGAGAATGGCTTTGGCATTAAATAACCTGGAAAGGTTGATATGCCATTAAACAAAGAAACCAAACCAGTTCTATGTTGTTGGAATCATTTCCGTATTTTTCTGAATGTTGTATTTCGAACAACTTGGTTAATCAACACGTAATCCTTAGAAAATTCTTGTAGCAAAAAAAGAAAAAATGCTTCGTAGCTTTGGTAATTTTTTTCGGCTTCCTTTGCTAATATAGCATTGGTGAATTTTTTACGTGAGTTTTGTTAGTATTCGAGAACGTTTACGTGAGAACTGTTCTGTCGAAATCCTTGTTCGCCAAAAAGTTGTACTAGTGAAAGTTTGATTTCGGCCAAATCCTTCGTCCGCAAATGTAACCTAAAAAAATGTTAGTGAATGAGAAATAAGCAAAATGGAGGTTGGAAATGAAAGAGAAATCTTTATAACATTAACAAAATACAGTACTCACCAGCAGCGGGAAGAAGGTAACTGCTGCTGGTAGTGACCAGTTAATCAGCTTAATGCCCAGTATATATATATATATATATATATATATATATCATCGTCATCATCATCATCATGTCGTGCCGTTAGCACGGATATCCCTTACCCTCTCTCGCCACTTCTTCCTATCATTCATCGCTTCTGGAAGGTCTTCAGGGCTACATCCCGTATCCTCACATAGCTGCTGTATGTATGTTCGAGCTGGTCGTCCTGCTTTTGCTTGGCCCTATGTGGGGGTCCAGAGGAATACATCACTTATGAGCTCGCTCCTGTTTCTCCAGCAGTGTCCTGCTTGTCTGGTTCGTCTAGCTTGGATAGTTTTCGTGATGGGAGGCTGGTGGCCGTATAGTTGGGGCCTTGTTGGGTGTTGCCGCCAGGACTTGTTCAATATTGCTCGCAACATTCTTGTGTAATTGCCGTCTAGCTTCCTCCTTAGCCGTTTAGTTAGCGTCCAAGTAGTGCATCCATATAGCAGTATCGATACGACCACTGCCTGGAAGAAACTGCGTTTCACTTTATCGGTCCGGTCTAATGTCCATATGATCGAGAGCTATCCATGCTTTCATTAGCCGTGTGTCGATGTCTTTTTCGGTTGATGAAATGCTGCTTCCTAGGTAGCTGAATTTGTCTACGAGTTTCAGAGAGGTCCCGTCTAGTGTGGAAATGTCGCCTGTTTGGTTATAACACATATATTCCTTTTTATATAAAAGGAAAAGGAGATAACCATTAACGTTTATAGGTACGGCATGTAACAGTTGTATAGCAATTGTTAAAGCCATTGATCTGTATGCAAAGGGAACTATTAGTGTTAGATATCAAAACTTAAAACCATCGTTGAGCGAACAAATGATATCTGTCTCCTTTACAAATAATTTCTTCCATAAATTATTCAGTTAGAAATCGTATATATATATATATATATATGTGTGTGTGTGTGTGTGTGTGTGTGCATCAAAAGCCTAGAAGGGTTGATATGCCATAAAACCCGTTCAACTACTTGGGAACACCGATAACCTGGTTTTTATAGTCTGAACAGTGTTGGAATGTTATTATTCTTGAAATAAAAAAATCCTTTGATGATGACCTAAAAACAAATCCAGTTGCTATTAATACGTTAAAAATAAATTAACGAACATTAAGATAAAACGTATTACCAAAGATTATGAATCAATATTTCATTATGCAAAAAGTATGTCAGCATCTCCCTAAAACGTAAGCACTGCCAGCAAATCAGCTGTTTCAAGTCTTGTGCTTCGTATTTGAATTGGTGGGCACCTATACAGCATGAACGACGGAAAACTGCTGCTATTACTACCACAACTACGCATAGGCACACACACCCTTATATATATATATATATATATATATATATATATATTGTGCGTGAGTGTGTATGTGTGTAACTTGCACGCCTAAAATTCAAAAAGGACGAGAAAATATGGACTCAAATCTCCCCAAATAACCCAAAAGTACATTAGAATTATATATTTATGACAAGGAAGAAGATAAACAGGGCTTTATAATCTTTCGGAAAACTTTCATCGGATCTCGGATACTTTTCTGTGAAGATTCGCTTGGGGCGACACAGAAATAAGAAACAAACTGGTAAGTCTTTATGATTTGATTGTCCTCATTTATCAATAATATTATATACACTTACTGTACGGTGACTGTAAGAAAAAAAGTTTCATACTTTTCAGGAGACATTAAAAAGCCATATTCCGAATGTCAAATGTAACAACTCCATCAATGCCCGCTACGAAGTAGCAACTGAATAAATGCCAACCAAAAGGTAGAGTTCCATGGGACTCAATAACAGTTATAGAATAACGAGATAACATGAAAAATATCTTTACTTAATTAAAGAACCCCCATCAAACACCAGTATGCAGCAAAGTTAGAAAGTTCAGGAAGAACAAAGGAAACTATAGCAAAAAAGAACAACTAGAATACAGTCAAGTTCAAATCAATAAAATAAGAAATCTTGTCCATCTCAATTAGCATAACAGGCAGTATATGAAGGATATAAGAAATGTGTCTTGAAATCAAAACAAAAAGCTACCAGCCAAGAAAAAAGACGTTAAAAGTGGAAAGAACATTTCAAGAATAAAGCTGCTGGCCAAAAAGAAAGACTTTTACTGTGAAAAGAACATCTATGAATAAATCCTTCTGAAATCACAGAAAACTTACTAAGGAAATTATAAATGAACATTAAACTTGTTAACTTCACGCAGGATAAAATTGAGGCAGTTCTGAAAACGATTTAAAGAAGAAAAGTTACAATCCTGGACAAAATATCACTTGACGTATCGAAAACAAGGAAATTTGATTGTATACTCCTTCAATCATGAATCAACGTGTATTAACAAAACACAACAGAGAAATGAACGAAATGCTGCATCCTCTTCTTCTCGAAGAAAAGCGACCTGCTTTTTTCAATTGTATCTGACCAGACGTTATGAACATTTTTAGCAAAGATCAAAACAGTTTTCGAAGAAATTGATCCACAACATTTTGAATTTGAACTATTTCTCCAAACATGTGAGGAGTATGTGCAAATAATCTCGAGACAACACTATTATTCGTAGACTTCTCCCAAGCATTTAATTCTATACATAGAGGTCGAAAATATTTCTAGCATATGATCTACTTCCAAAGTAACTGTTACCGCTGATCTACAAAAATACGAAAGTCATCGTTCGCTCACTCGATGGGGACATTAATTTCTTTGCCCTTGTCGCTACAATCTTGCAAGAAGATATATTTTACCACTATATGTATTGATAATCTGTCTTGATTACGTTCTGCGAACGTCAGTTGATCTTATGAAAGAAAATGATGTCACACAAAAAAGGAAACAAGAAGATGATAACTTAGAATCTATTATGGATGCAGAGTACGGAAATAATGCAGCACTTCTCACTAATACACCTGGTCAACTAGAATCTCTTCTGCAAAGCCTTCAGCAAACAGCAAGTGTCACTAGCCTTTACGTGAACTTAGCTAAAACGGAATTCATGTGCTTTGAAAAATATGGAGCTATATTCACATTAAATGACTTCTGAAATTAGTAAAATAAGTTACATACCTCGTAAGCAATATCTCATTCACTGAAAGCGATTTAAAAATACCCATTAGTAAAAGATGGATCACTGATGACATGTTATGGACCATACGAAAATCCTTCCACTCTGAAATAAGGAAATAGGCATTTTCCCAACCAGTAGTCGTGTCAGCACTATTGTACGGCTGTACCACCGAGACATTAACGACACGCTTCGAAAAACTCTAGATGGGAACTACAAAAGGATTATGGATGCTGTTTGAACATATTCTGAAAGCTGTATCTCACAAAACAGCAGTTGATGGTTTGGCCGATGGGAAATAAGTGGTCGTACGTTATCAGCATGGTATAGTTTTCTAAGCCAAAATACATGCCTATATCTTCAGTGTATATTCTCACTGTCTGTATTAGGATTTTCATTTTTTTCATCTTTGACAAACAATTTAGTTTGTATCCGCCGCTGCATTTCCTATGTATGTGATTCAGTCACATCATCTCTATTACAAATAGTATTGGTGATAGCACGTCCCCTTGGAAGATCCCTGCCTGGATTTTCACCTCAATTAAGCTTTTTCCTCCTACTGTCAGTTAGACTATCCAGTTTTCCATGGTTTTCCCAGTAACTTTTATGACTTATTCGGACATCTTGTATATTTTGAAACTGTCTATTATTCCACTTTACGGGACCATACCACACGTCTTTTTAGAGCCAATCCACACCATCGCTGGATTTTTCCGTTTCGTTTTGCTCTCCATGAAGATGAGTAGATCAATGTATAGTAGCTCTCCTGTACCTCTCGTCCTCTTGTGGTACCCTTTCTGCTCCTCGATTAACTGTCCACGTCTTATTCGCGAATCGTATGTCTTCCTAACATGTGCCGTTAATATTTTCAACATCATCGGTAGGCATGTTATGGGTCTGTAATTGTAAGGGGCGGTTCCCTTTCGGTGGTCTTTTTTCATCAGGGTGGTCTTTCCTTTGGTCCTCTATCGGAGTGTGTATGTTTCTTGAAAGCATCTATTCATTTCGATAAAAATGAATTTTTAAACCAATATCCATGTATGCGATCATGACCAGGCGTTTTTCAATTTGGTACTTTTTTGAGTGTTACTCTGAGTGAATCGGGGTATATTTTCGCCTTCGGTTCTTCTTCAAGTACTTCTGACTCTTTTTCCATGTTGCTTATCCATTTGACCTTTCTGTTATTGGTCCCCATATTTGGCTCCAAAATGTTTTGTTTTCAAGTCACCCGGTTGTGAGTATGTCTTCGTGCATTCTCCCCCTATTTACTGATAGGACTTTTTTCGTTGTTTTGAAATGTCCACAAACAACCATCGAGTTGTATGGTTTGTTCTACTTGTGTTGCTTTTTTTCTTTTCCTCCCAACATGTTCTCGGCTTCTTTCTCTGTCTTATCATGTTCGCTTGTCGTCGTAGTTTTTATATCTGCACTTCCAGTCGAATTTTCCATCCTGGTTTTAGTTTCTGTTCGTATTCTTTAGGGGAACGCCGATATTTTCACAGATTACTTTCACTCCTGTATAGTGTATTTAATTCCGTTATGTTGTTTGTTGAGATAGTTATTGATAATTCGTTTATTTTTCAGTTTCTGCCTTGACTGTTCTCTAGTCTTGGTCTTTTAGTGATTATAATCGAGTTTTCTTTTCTGACATAATTCTCTTTAAATTTTCTATATCCATTTCTTCTTCTCGTGTTAATGTTTTTTTCCGTGTGGTTTAGGTGTGTGGTGTTTCGATTTTTATTACCTTGTCGTTCATTTCTGTTAGAGCGTTCTTGTTTATCAGTATTCTGTGACGGCAAAATTATAAAAATCCCAAGACAGGAATTTATTTTTCGCACGCGTGAAGACGGGGCGGTCTGGCACTTGATCCCTCGTAGAATAAGTCCTTGTTCAGAGTCCTTTCTCGGGCATATAGGAACCGGCATATTATGTGGGGGTTAATTTGGGGCTAGACTGACCGCGGCAGGCAAGAGGTTTCCAAATTTCACATTACACACACACACCCACCAGGCCACTTGCTCTTCCTAATCCTAGGATAAAGGAAGATATGAGCCTTTAGGTTTTGATATAATGATATTAACTATAGTAGTCGACAACCTCGGTTCCCCGTATAATATTTTTAAAGGAAAGAATAGGACAATTTAGGCGAGAATATCATAAGGCGAAGGAAGCTGAAAACAAACATGAAATAGACAACATGACAGGCAGACAGCACAATGAATAAACTTCAACACGTGGGGACATTAAAATATAACAAGGTTTTTAATATACACGCGGACGCCCACATTCAACGTGTCGTCTATATTATCAGCGGATAATACATAAATATAAATGTCTTTCTTCCTTTTCCTTTTCTTTCTTCTTTCTTTAAATTGAGAGAGAGAGTAATTGGAATGCTTAAGAAGAGTGTACGGAGAAACAGTCTTAATGTTTCCTTATCTTTTTGACGGGTTCCTTCGGAGAGCATTGTCTCTTTTACGGGCTGGCGGAATTTTATATATATATATACTTATATAGATCTTTGGCTTGAAGGCATAAGTTCTTCTTGTCTAAGATTCTATTTCGCTTCTTCACCCGGAATCTTGGCATGAGACTCACCCAATCTGTTCACGACGACATCTCTCTTCAAAACTGATATTCTTTTACCCTATTTCCGCTGACAGAAAGGGGCCTACTTCCGCTTTAGGGTTCTGGCCAATCATTAGCCTTTTTCTTCCTTTCCCTGGCGATTCTTTAGGACAATCTGGAGGTTGCAGGTTCAATCCTCACTACAATAAAGGAATTCTAAACACTTGTACCCGGTTAAGGTTTACGGAATCAGAATAGGCGACTGCCGTGAATTCAATTAAGGACGTAGTTCGAAGTTCTGTGAAGGTTTCCGAGTTCGACAAACAGCTGAAGAAGTCCGGAAGACATATCAGCCGAAATGTTATGGAAATAACAATAGTCCGAAAACCTTTAATAATAAAAATTAAAGACCACCAGAAAAGCCACAAACAAAAATAAAACACGACTTAAGTTCCAAATAGTTGAAGGAAAGTCAATTTTCAAGCTAAATACATACAATTTGTCGATGTGAACATCATTCAACATTACCTTTCTTTTGGTCTTAACTTTGGCTACTACTTGTGGCTGAACATAGTGAATTTTCAAGAGTCTACGACAATTTTAAATGCCTGTACAAAGAAAGACTGGAAACTTATTGAAGGCATCACGTAATACGCTATTTCATCATTTACAAAATATTCTGTGAAGTGAACATCCTTTAAGTGTCCTCATTCAGTAAATTTTGTCATGGGTAGTATATATATATATATATAATTCTTATAACTATTTCTATAATGCATGTTCCCTTAAGAGCAAATATCAATATGAATGTATCGTATATAAAGTTGAGGTGTATAATAATAATAATAATAATTCGAAGACTTCATAGAAAGGCCCAAAGAAAGACAGATTACAGCCACCAGAAGCAATAGTGACAATGCGAGGATCAACAGAACAAGAATTATAAGAAAACAAAAATGGAAAGAAAACAACTGTTTAGACGGATTAAGCGACAAACAAGCAACATCTCACACAGAAAAACGTGGACGTGGATAAGAAAGGGAAACCTTAAGAAAGAAAATAAATCTTGTTATAGCAACACAAAACAACGTTATAAGGACCAATCATATCAAAGAAAGAACAGATAAAACGCAACAAAACAGTAGATGTAGGTTATGTGGTGATAGAGACGAAATAATGAATCACATGTTAAGCGAATACAGCAAACTAGCACAGAAAGTTTATAAGAGCAGACATGACTGAGGGGAAAGGTGATCCACACGTAACTGTGTCGGAAAGATGAATTGATCATGCGAAAAAAATGTTGTGTGCACTGCCAAGTATCTGTCCTGGAGGATGAGACGCACAAACTCCTCTGGGATTTTGACATACGAATGGATCACCTAGTTACGGCCAGAGGGCCAGACGTTACTATAATCAACAACTAAAAAAGAAAACTTGCCGAATTGTGAACTTTGCTGTCCTGGCTGGTCGCAAAATAAAATTGAAAGAAATCGTAAAAAAGATAAGTACCTGGACCTTGCTAATGTACTGAAAAAAATTGTGGAATATGAAAGTTACTATGATACGAAACGTGAGGACACTTTAGAAGAACGATATGTTTTAAACTTGGAAAAACTTCCACAGTAACGTATGGAATGCTTTAGAATGCTTTTGGACCATCTTGCAAAAATAGAGCATCGGTTTTTGAATTGCATAAGAAATTCAAGGAAGGCAACGAGTCTGTGAGAGATGATGAGATGTGTGGGAGGAGTAAGGAAGTCAGAAGACCAGAGTTGATTGGCCAAAGGCTTAGGGTTAGGGTTACTATGTTGAGGTTCTAAGGGAGTTCAGCCAGAGATACCGTCGGAAGAGGCCAGTAGTCTTCAAATTGGGTCAGTGACATTTTCATCAGGACAATGCACCAATCCACAACTCCATCCTTGTCACAGACTATTTGAACAAGATGGGCATCTAGACAGATCCTCACGCTCCCTATAGTCCAGACCTTGCTCTCTGTGACGTTTTGTTATTCCCTAAGCTCAGAGGCTGTCGTTATGAGATGAAAGAGGCTGTGACGAAGGTCATTGATACGCTCACACAAGAGGACTTCCATGGGCCTTTCAGAAGTTGTTGTAACCGTACAACAAGTGCATTGCAGCCGGAGGAGATTACTTCGAAGGGGACTAGAGTTTCATATGTGAACTATCAATAAAAGTGCCCGTACAAAAAAAAGTTGTGGACTGGTGCATTGTCTAGGTGGAAATGCCACTGACCCGATTTGAAGACTGTTGGCCCCTTCTCAAGGAATCTCTTCCTGAATTCCCTTAAAACCTCAATATAGTATCCCTAACCCTAACCCTTTGGCCAATCAACAGTGGTGTATTGACTTCCGCTCTCCTCCGCCACCACTCATCATCCCTCACAGACTCCCTGCCTTCCTTGAATCTCTTATGCCACTCAAAAACTGATACTCGATTCATGCAATATGGTCCAAAAGCAGTTTAAAGCATTCCATACGTTTCTGTGGCATTTTTTTTTTTTCAAAGTTTAAAACAGAATTTTACTGCATATCGTTTTTCTAGTGTCCTCACGTCCAGTTTGCATTTTTGAAATACCCCAGCTGTGACAATCTGGCTTTAGTAAGGTGTATTCCAATTCCTGCTGTAGCTGTTGATTTGAATCTGAAATCATAAAAATTCATCAGTAATTCCATAAGATGTATAGCAATAATATACTGAAGTTTCAAGCGTCTACGACAATTTTAAATGCCTGTAAAAATAAAGTCTGGAACCTTATTGAATGCACCGCGTATTTAAAGAAATGAATACCAGAAGTAACACATAAACAGAACATGATGTTAAAAAGGATAAACAATAATTATGTTTAGAGAATTAGATGAAAGTGATATTCAGTCATATATAATCTACATTGGCTAAAGCAACGATGCTGTTAATTTTGTGCGGCGTCGTTAAACATATATTTTGAAATCTGAAATATTAAATAATCTGTTAGGAGAATACAATAATACTACAGACTATATTTCCTATTCTACAGCATACTATCAATTTTTGCTTTGACAGAATAATTACACACACACACATACATGCATACATATATATATATATATATATATATATATATATATATATATATATATATATATTGAAATTTGCGACTTTGAATCAATCTATATTGATAAAAGTTCATTTATTGAATTATTGAATACTATGCAGTTTTAATTAACTTAGGGAAAACCTTGGAATATTTTCAGTAAATTTGTTTGCTTGGGAAACTGACACACGGCAAAATATTTTTAAAAAAATGAACATCGAAAGAAAATAAACAAAACCAAATTAAATTTGTATTCAACTGTAAAATGAAATACAAGTCGTATTAAAAGATTTCAGGTTGAATCAAAATCCACAGATGTTACATTTTGTTACCTGAAGTGGGAATTAATTATCATTTGGACAGAACTGTTTTTTTTTAATTTTTTTTCTTTTCCGCAGATTTCTCAATTACGTACGCTAATCTTGTTTTTAGCTTATTTATCAATTAATGAAGTGAGAAAACAAATTTTCTGTAAATAAATTGATTTGTAACTCAGGACAAATTTTAATCAAATACATTAACAGCTTTTAATTTTTGCCAAAGTTATTCTCTTTAAAAACCTATTCATTAATGGTTAAAACATTAATTAAATCTACTAAATAAACGGGATAATTATAATGAAATAGTAATCTCGTTTTCTTTCTTTCACCTACTCTCTCTCTCTCTCGCTCTCACTCTCTCTCTTTCTCTCTCTCTCTATATATATATATATATATATCTGTTAATGAATCTGTCTTGCCATATTTCTATGTATCTATCTGGATCTGTTCATATTTATCTATCTTGGTTAGTTAATATCTCTCTCTCTCTCTCTCTCTCTCTCTCTCTCTCTCTCTCTCTCTCCGTATATATATAAATATATATATATATATCATGACACGCTGCTAGCACGGATCTTCCAGGCCCTCTCTCGCCACCCGTCCCTATCATCCATCGCTCCCGGAAGGTCTCCCAGGCTAGATCCTGTATCGGTACAGAGCTGTTGTATATGTGTTCTACTTGGTCGTCCCGCCTTTGCTCGTCCATATGGAGGGGTTAATGTGTCTCCTTGCAGCACACCTGCTACAATGTCGCAGTAGTCTGTGTCTCCATCCAGTGAAGTGAATTTCACTTTCGTGTTTTTATATAGCGTCACGGTTTCTTTGTGGAGGCCGTGGACGAGAAGTATTTGCTCCATCTTCCCTCTGTGTATGGAGTTAAAAGCTTTGGGGAAGTTGATGAATAATATTGTTGTCTCAAGATTTCTCCGAAAGCTATTTCGGTTCTTCGTAAGTATTTTCTCAGTTTTTGGTTCTATCCTGTTGCGTTGTAGAGTATTGTAGATCTTGGCCACTATGAATGTAAGGGTTATATATCAATAATTCTTGGCCATATCAAGGTCACCCCTCTTAGGGAAAGGGAGGATGCATCCTTTTGTCCATCTGTCTATTGTGCTATATATGGCATTACAGTGTCAGAGCAGTTTATCGTCGAATTCCCTCGTCTTCCATACTTCTGGGAGTATTTATAAAGCCCAGCTGCTTTCCTATTTTTATTTTTTCTTAGAACTGAGTCGAGTTCTTCTTGCGTAAACTGTCCTAGTTTGATGTCTAGTTTGTGGTTGGTTCATGCGTAACTTTCGGAGGCTTTTTGAGTAAATTCTCGAAATGTTGTTTCCACGGGTGTATTGGTTCTTCTTGGCTGGTAGCTTTCTGTTTAGTTTTTGCTGTGCTCTTCCTTCTGCTTACTTCGTTTACCGTTTGCCATACAATCCTAGATTGTCTATCTTCAACCGAGTCTCTAATCTTATTGATCTGATTTTGTATGTAGTCTGTTCTTTTATGTATTCGTTAGTTAATTCAGTTTGTGCCTTTTTAAGTTTCTGAGCATTGACATTGGTTGGGTTCCACTTATTGTATTTGGAAGCAGTTTTTACGTCTGCACGCTTTTTTTTCTAACCGATAATGTTTTCCCATGGGACTCTAGGTTTACCTCTTTGCTTAGTTGATATGCATTCTGCAGCCGCTCCTAAGTGGGCATTGACGAAGATTTCATATTCGCCATTCGGTGTAGGTGCTTCTGATATCTCCTGAAGTGCATCGAATTCATTTCTTTGTGTTAACGTATATTTATCTCTAATATCCGTGTTATTGAACAGGGACCAGTCATAGTGTGCGGTTGTGGTTGTTCGGGTCGCATTCCTTCTTAGGCTTTGTCGTATCTTTGCCGTGACAATTCGCTGATCAGAGGACACATCATCGAAAGAGGGATATGCCTCGCAATTTAATGCGCTATCATTCCATTTCTTATTTATAAAGATGTAGTCTATATGTGCTTTAGTATTATTGGCGTATGTGTAGGTCTATAGTTTTCCTTTTCTTTACTGCAATTTATTAATGAGGCATGTTAATCTATTTTCTAGCGTGAAATCTTTTAGATGTTCCCCATTTCTGTTTGACGAGTTGTGTAAGCTGAATTTGTGGTTTACGTTTTTACCATTTTGGGCATTCATGTCTCCACCAATGATGAGAATGTTGTTTCGAGATGCTATGAACAAAGCAGGATAGCTCGTTATAGAAGGCGTTGAGGCCCTTTTCTTCGATAATATTGGTAGGGCTGTAGCAGGAGATAATTATTGCTCTGGGGTGGCCATTAAACGTAGCTACTATCATCCTCGTTTGTATTTTCTCGATGCTATTTAGTGATGTTAGGGCTCGTGGTCCTATAAATGTTGTATATTCACATAATTAATATGCGTATATACACATATACATGCAGAATACATCTTGACGCAATGAATAAAGACGAGCGAAGACTTCTTTAAAAAAATATACCTCTTATTTTATTTGAAACGGTTGTGTGTGAGAGAGGGAGTTGGAGACCGAACAGAACTGCAACATATTGACCCCCACTCTTATGGCCATCAGCGTTGTGTCTTTCTCGTTCTCCAGGGCTGCTCCTGGGGTCCTGAGGCCCAGCCTCTCTGGGTGCTGGCTTCCTCTATCGCATCTTGTCTCTAACTCATCTGATCTCCAACTAACTGGTCTCCAAACTCCCTGACTTCCTGTCTCACCGAGTTATATAATAGTTCAATCGCCCACTCAATATCTTTGGAATGGCAAGTTTGATCGTCATCAAGCGGAAATAACTGTCATGCAGTTCACAGGTCACTCTCTTCCGGTGCATCAGTCTATGACTGTACATTGGGATTTTAACTTGTCCCATATTGTCAGCCAAGCCCGCCTACGCGATTTCTTCCCATAACTGCCATCGGAATGTGTCACTTCCTTCCGGTGCATCACTTTGGAATGGCATGTTTGGCCGGATCGAAGGTCAATATACAACATAAGCATACCGACACCTATGTATTAAAAGAGTTTTCGCAATCAGATGCTGAGACAAACGTCCATCCATTGCTGGTATCATGGTATTTAATATCTTTGCGATGAATGTATCTGTTTTCTTGTATGCATATTATGTCTATGTTATGATCTACCGCAGAAGTTGGCAGCTCTGATAGTTGGCCTATTCTATTTAAAGTTCTAACGTTGAATGTCGCTCTTTGTATTGTGTGTATGCATCTTAGTAATTTTTGTTTTAGTTTGAAGCTTTAGCTGATTTTTCGAACACTGGGGCCAGGGTTCCAACCTCAGCAAGACGCATCCCTTTTTTACCCGTGTGAAGAGTGATGCGATTTGGACAAGGGGTTTGAGTGTTAGACATGATAATCATTCGATGGCTGTGTTTTTAATCTCATCTATAGAAATCACCCAAATAGATTAGCTGGAACATTTCCCGGATCGAACAATTTCATCCTGGCGTTTGTCCCGTGGAATTCGTACACCCAGCACCTGGTTAGGTATGGCGATGACCGGTCATTGGGTTTGTCCCTCTTTACATCCACAATGCTGCGTCCCATGGATTTCGAAAAAATCCTTCCTCTTCCTGCCTGTATAAAGTTTCAACTCGTACAAGTCGAGTTACTCTTTTTCAAAATTCATCAGTGAGCTCATTGCATCCTTAGAGGCATTCTGTTTTTAGAATAACTTTGGTTTTCAAACTGTAATAAATTCCCAATGAATTAGCGTATGTTCCCTCCATATTCATGGTTCAACTGCAACTTGGAATTATAGTAAAAGTATTTTTGCATTTAAAGCACAGATAATATACAGCAGGGATATATATATATATCGGAGGATTCCCGGTGAAATAATGGCTAAAGTGGTGGACTCGCAGTAAACCAGTTCGATCTCTAGTCACGCTATTAAATTTACTTTCAGTCTACTATTATTTGTAAAGATATGAACTACTTCATCACACTTACCCAACCCCTCCGCTCGGGCAGGATATGACACAAGGTCAGTTTTTAAGCGGAGTTTAACAGGTTTGAATTCAGAGTTTTCCTTCTCCTAGACTCGTTGCCTAACCAAGGCTGAAGAACCTAGTCTGCCCTACTATTTACCCATTGATGAAGGAAGAATAATTGGATTTATACCTTTCCCAAGGGTATTAGTGCTATGTGAAATGCGATCAGTCTCGTCCAGGATTTGAACTCGTGTCGCCGTGTGCATTTCCTACGACGATAACCATTACACCACTACTTCATTCTCTACCCAGCTATGGGTTAAATAGTATCCCAATAGTTATTTTATAAGGATTGCTTTGTCATTAAATAACTCAGGAATATTGATATTACATAAAAGAAAGATAATAAACCAAACCTCTCCACCCCTCTCTCTCTCTCTCTCTCTCTCTCTCTCTCTCTGTATATATATATATATATATAAGCATTTTTTTAAACATATCTGATTGAATAATCAAGACTTTTCTTCTGGTTATTCTTTTAGTGATTCGGTCAAGTCTTTGTATAAGTCGCCAGACGTCTGGATGGAATCAATTGAAAAAGGCGCCATGTTTTTCCCAACAACTTTCAGCTCGATCTATCTTCAAGGGAACGAATATTCGAAATGACAAACATAATGTAACGTCATATGTATTATTCAAAGAGTAGAAGGCAGAAGAAGTAACAGGAGGATTTACGAAAGAGAAGAGCATTACTAGAAGTAAAAGGAAGATTTGGAAGGAAAAATGTTAAAGGTATTTCAGAATGTGGCTCCTACATTCGAAATTGAATTTGTTTGCTGATTTAAAGAAAACTTTTAAAACGATTTGTTTAACCATCTTTATCTGTATGTCAGCCTGTTTCTCTCCCTCCCTCCCTCCCTCCCTCCTTCTCTCTCACTCTCTCTCTCCTGTATATATATATATATATATATATTCGTCTGTCATTTGTCTTTGAGGCAGGCACCTTGACCTTTTCTTTTTGATAATTTGCTATATCAGTAATCTTGAACCTGAGTTCGCTTTAGCAATTTATCATAATATTCGACAATTATTTTATTTTATTTTTGTTATTTGTCTAAGTAATCCTCTATTTTGACGTAGGATTTCTCTCCTGTTTTTTTTTATTTGTTTTGCTTGTTTTTTATGTGATATTCTCAGACGTTTTCCCCTTTTTTGATTCATTTGTTTTCCGATTATTTCTTGGTCATGATACGAAATCATTTCTGCCTGTTTGGTAGTTTGACATCAGATTTGACTGCTCCGAGTCGGCCATTTTTTCGGTGTTATGAATTTGATAACTGGTTTTGGTGGGGTCAAGTGGCCAATCGAATAGATGTATCTTACTTTTCAGTATTCAACGAGATAATTTTATGCAAAAAAACTTACTTAATTTGCCAATAAATACATTTCTTGCGTTGTTCATTTTCGTCTCTCCCTCTCTCCTTTAATTCATTCAGTCCATTCCTTAGTTGATTTCACCGAGTGTTACTCTTTTTGATATCTTTTCTCTGATCTGAATTTTAAAAAAATTGTTAGGTGTTGTGCCATATTAATAGTGAAATAGTAATAGTAAAAATAAACCCATGGAAAGGATTTAGTTCCAGTAAACATTCAAATAATTGGTATCAAAGCCCGATTAAATTAAGCTTCCACAATCCAGTTCAACATTATAGTCATAAAGGTAACATTCTAAATAGGGAAATGCAAATAGTAAATCCAACGATGCATAGATGTACTTTTTTCTGAAAGGAAACTTTCCATTAAATGCCTCACATAAATTATTTTTATTGGAATAGAAAGGTTCATTTTTATAGGAATAAAAAAAGGTTCATTTTTTCCCCTTCCATTCTTTGTTCACAGCGATTTACTTTTTCTTTTTCTCTAAAATATTTCTTGCGTTTTTTTTTTTTTTTTTCAAGATGTCTTCTTTTTTCCTTTGTTCCTTTGTTCTGTATTATTTCATTTTTATTTCTCTTTAACATCTTTTCCTTGCGCCTTCATTCATTCCTTCATTTATTCTTTCTGTCTTTTTTCTTTCTTTTTCTAGTCAGTCTCTTTCACGTTCCTCTTCTCTTTTATCATTTGTAATTTTCATTTAAAGCCTTTCTTTCTTTTCTCTATCATTTCATTCTTTTTATTATTTTTCATTTGAATATTTTTTCGTTTTTATAAGATTCATTTTTTCTTTCTTTTTACCCCCAAGAACTTTTCTTTCTTTAACATATATTTGTTTATAAGTTTAACTTTTTTCTCTCTCGCTAATCTGTGATATTTTTTCCTTTCTTTCGCTTTTTCTTTTTCTTTTTTTTTTTTTAACTTTTCTCTTTTTTTATTCCTCAGCTTTTTCTTCTCTTTGCTTTTTGTTTTGTTTTGTTGTTTAATGGCATATCAACTTTCTTGAGTAATTTGATGCCAAAGCCATCCTTCAAGAAGAACAATAGTGGTACTATTTAAGGATAAGGGGGTTCAAACTTTTCTTAAGGGTATTTGTTCGAAAGTAAACTTGATAGCGTGGCTGGAGTTCGAACTCACTAATTACAATTCTGCTGTCCAATTCTTTAATCATTACACCACAAGGAATCCCCCCTTTTTTCTTTCTTTCTTTTTATCTTCTTTTTTTTCCAGATCGATCTTTTTTTTTCTTTTCTTTAGCATTAACTTTTTTTTTTACTGTATTTATTAAACTTGATTTATTTTTCTTATTGATTTATCTTCCTTTTGTTGTATTTTATTTTATTTTATTCATTTATCTATTTATTTATTTATTTTTAGGTATCATTGTAAACAAGTGATCGTGGGATGCGGAAAAGTTAGCTTTAAAAAAAGCCATCACCTGTAAAAGAAATGGATTGACAAAGTTCAAAATCTAATCCAGTAGGCAAAATGTAACAAGATATACTTTATCAGGCACCCACGAATCCACCCCGCTAATCTACTATTTCAAGTTGAAAATCTTTGATCTGAGAAGAAACAACAGTACGTGCAAGCTGAAGAAATAAAAGAATCTAAAGTACCCAACTAATTTTAAGTGTCAGTAGACAAGATATTTTTAAAAAAGACCAACTGCAACTCATTTGTTTGTAATAACAGAGGCTTATATGTGATATATTCGGTAAAAATGTTCATTAACACGTGAAAGCCGCCTTACCGCACACCACTTACACAAAGGAAAAATATACTCTGAAAGCATCATTATGTCGTGCCACCAGCACGGATATCGCTGACCCTCTCTCACCACTTCTCCCTATCGTTTATCGTATCCTCACAAAGCTGCTCTATGTATGTTCTAGCAGGTCGTCCTGCTTTTGCTCGGCTATATGTGGGGGTCCATAGAAGTACATCACTTATGAGCTCGTCCCTGCTTCTCCAGTAGTGTACGACATGTCTGGTTCGTCGAACTTAGATAATTTTCTTGGGGTGGTGGGGTGTTGTCGCCAGGACTTGTTCAGTATTGCTCGCAGCATTCTTGTTTAATTACCGTCTAGCTTCTTCTCCAGCCGTTTAGTTAGCGTCCAAGTAGTGCAGTATCGATACGACCACTGCCTGGAAGAAACGTTTCATTTTATCGGTCAGGTTTGATTTCCATATGATCGATAGCTTATCGATAGCTGTTCATGCCTTTGTTAACCGCGTGTCGATTTCTTTTTCGGTTGATGAGACACTGCTTCCTAGGTAGGTGTATTTGTCTATTGCTCGCAGCATTCTTGTGTAATTGCCGTCTAGCTTCTTCTCCAGCCGTTTAGTTAGCGTTCAAATAGTGCATCCATATAGCAGTATCGATACGACCGCTGCTTGGAAGAAACTGCGTTTCATTTTATCGGTCAAGTCCGATTTCCATATGATCGATAGCTTCTCGATAGCTGTCCATGCCTTCGATAGCCGTGTGTCGATGTCTTTTTCGGTTGATGAGACACTGCTACCAAGGTAGGTGTATTTGTATGCTTGATTGAATTATAAAGACACATTTTGTCTACATAATCTTATTATGATCCTTTCAAGTCTCCTGATAAGTGTCTCGGTTTCAGGTTGGAATTGCTAGATGAATTTACCAAAATTATCTCTAACATGTTTGGACCTTTCATAAGCCATCATCAGGGGTTGTATGAATGTGTAAACAATGTTTTTAAAGAGTTTTGAATGTTTTTCGGTTTTACATAACAAAATTCACGTAAACGCAGATTTGGATAAACTGACATGCAGAATAATTTAAACCAGAACGCTATCAACAGAAATAGAATAATATCAAGAAATATGGAATATTAAAAAAAAAAACAAAAAAAAAAAACACTAAAGGCATTTCAAAACATTGTCGCTATTTTCAAAATTAATTCTATTGATTTTAGGTTTTTTGTTTTTATATGTAGGTATTCTATGATTAGTTGCCGTAGCTTATTTATTTCGTGTTCTATTATAGTGGTGTTTTCAACTAGAATTTTTCGAAATTCGGATTTGGGAATAGAATGGGTTTTAAGATGTAAGGTTATGGAGCTAGAATCCTTAAGGTGAATTGCAATCCGTCTAGAAAGAGTTGTAGTGTAAGACCAACATACGAATTATTTTCTTTAGATACGCAGTCTCCCAAGGGACATTTGAACATATATAGAACGTTTATCCTATCAAAAAGTTCAGTGGAGGGGGAATTGTAATTAGAAATAATTAGTTTGTAGGTGTTAAATTTGTTTTAGAAAATGATAAGTCTTACATTTTAGGTAAGATAGGTAGGGGTAACATTTTTTTTTTGATAAGGTTTTTTTTTTAATGAGTTCATATATCTTATAACTACAGTTAAATTGTTTTTTTAGTATAGGCTTATTGATTGTTTATGATTTAGGATATTGTCTATGTCATGTGTAACATAATGGCCAAGGGATATTGGTTCATGCCTTTGAGTTTAGTTAGGCTGAGAACCTTTCGGCTCAGATCATCCGTTAGTTAGGTGCAAACCTTGATGTAGGTGTTAACGCGGGTGCGCGTGGGCGGACGAAGGTGTCACGCGGAGGTTTGTGGGGGATTTGAAGAAAGTTAGGGAGTTGAATACTAGACGCCAAACGAGGACGATCGACTTTTGGAGCTTGCAGAGGCGAGGCGAACTTGCGCCCTATGGGAGCCGCTTGAGATGAGGGCCAAATAAATAAGACAGCATAGCAAGATTGTGTCTCTCCTCCTGATGGCGAAACCTTTAATTCAAAGTTAATAAAAAGGTTTCGTAAACGAACAAGAAGTCGTTACGTGTTTTCGAATTTCGAGATTCCTGTTCTTTATATGTTCTATAGTAATGAACATTATATGTCTATTTCGCACATGGCGTTAATTGCGGCTATGGAACACATGTTGTTCGGTTTTATAAATGAATAGTTTCATTTCTGAATCAAAAATTTTAGTAGGGAAACCCATTATTGATAAGGGTTTGTTTTACATCTTTAAGTTCGTTAATGAACACAGTTTGAGAGGAGGATAAGTGTTTTTATGATTGTTCTTCTATAACGGAAAGGGCATTCACTATGAAAATTGAGGGTGCAGGGATTAATGTTTATAGGTTTTTATATGTAGAGATGGTAAATCGGTCAGTATTGCTTGTGTCTATTACTCTTGGTATATGCTATGTTATTGAGTCTTACTCTACAATTGGGTGATTTAAATCTCTTCACTTCACGTCTTTCTCTGGTCGGTCACATTGGTGTTGCTTTTGGGTGAACATTTTTGTTCTTGTTCGTCATCATCTGTTGTCATCTCCTGTGGTTCTAAGTTCTTATCAGCTGGGATGGGGAATGACAACGCGACCACTATTCCATGCGCATGTATTTCTTTTATTTTTATTAACTACTTTTTCATCATCTCTCTAACTAAACGGGGAATTGAAGAGGAAGATATAGGATTCAATAGCTCGATTCATATCGACCGCGAGTTCAATACCTGTCAATCATACTGACTGAACCTAAAGTGTTTTTCTGCGCGTTTGACATATCAGGATTTAAGTTGAATGCTACTGTTACATATTTATCTTTGACAGGCCATGTTAATTGTGGATTTCAATATAGGATATATACCTGTTTCTTTAGGTAAACAAAAGACAGCTAAAATGCCACGTGAATTTCGTAGGAAGAGTGCATACACGCCCGAAAAATATATAACGATATAAATTCTAAACCACAAGCAGACAACAGAATCCACAGAGTGAGAGTAAGTAGTAAACAGTGACCCAAGACATCTCGCCGATTCGGGCGCTAGCCCAGTGAGGGAAGCCAGAAGGCCTTGGGTTGAGAGGTAACGTTGTATCAGTCTCCCGTGTAAGAAACAAGAGGAAGAAATGAAGATGATTAAATGTTTTAGGTTGGCCTTGTAGCGGTCTCGTGAAAGAAGCACGAAAAAGAAACGATGATTAAATGTTTTAAGTTGGCCCTGTGCCAGTCTCGTTAAAGAAGCTCAAAGAAGAAAAGAAGATGATTAAATGTTTTAAGTCGGCACTGTGCCAGCCTCAAAGAAGCAAAGCGAAGAAGTAAAGATCTGAAGATATCGCATCCTCTCTCTCTCTCTCTCTCACGCCACCATTTCACCACCTTTCGTAATAAACAAGAGGGATTATATTTTTATACAAAAATTACTATTGTTCCTTCTTCTCCCGATAAACAACACTACACTACATGTCTTTAATAGAACTCACCAATTTATCATGTAACACGCACCTCTCCTGAAAAAAGTTTCATCCGTTATTTTTCGCGATGATCTTAATTCTTTCGTGATAATTTAGTGATTCCCCAAAATTTTCCTCTTCCTAATATTGAATAACTCTCAATCATTAATTGAAATATATTATTTTAATTAATGTGATGTATGTCCCGTGAAGCCAGAAAGTTTCATTATCAAATAAAATAGGTTTTGTCACAGATTTTTACTTAGTTTCTTTTTAATGGATTAAAAAAAACGTAAGAAACGTTTTCTAAGACTGGGGAATGCACATGTTTGCAAAGGGTGAACCTATACAGAAAAAACATGGTTGTGAGATTTTGATTGGACTTTAGAGCATGATATGAAATTACAAAAAAATATAGACTCTTTAAGATTGGCATTATACTGAAGTCTCAGCTAGATTTAAGGTTGGTTGATTGGTTGGGTTTTCTTGGGGTTTTTGCAGGTTATTTAATGCCAAATTTATTTTTTATGCAGATTGTTCTATTTCAAATAATTCAGTTTTAGCACGAGTACACAGTTTGATTGTCAAAAACATTTATATTTCAAGCTATTCAGTTTATTTAAACAGTTCTAATTCAAAAAATTCAGTTTAGTATAAGTATACATTTTGTTTACACACAGTAAAATATCAAAACAGTTCCCATTTCAAACAATTCAGTATAGCATAAGTACGCAGTTTAAATGTAAGTACACAGTTTAATCTTCAAAAACATATCTATTTTAAGCTATTCACTTTAGTGAAAGAGTTCTAATTTAAAAAATTCAAATTAGTATAAGTATGCAGTTTAGTTCTATCTAACCCATAAATAGGCCCATAACAGGTTCTACCATTTCAGGCTAGAGTGGACCTGGGAGCAATGGAAATGAAGGGGTTTTCTGCATTCCCCAAAACTCCAGCAGTACTGGAACCTCACCATCAGATTGTTTAGTGTAATATCTAGGACATTTGTTATGTGGGTCTTACCCCTCTGCAGAGGTGCAGTCGGTGTATTCTACAACCTCAGCCAACTGGGCAATACACAGAGTTAATGTTAAAACAGATTTATTTCAGTTTATTCAGTTTGGCATAAGAACACAGGTTAGATGTCAGAACAGTTCTATTTCGAGCAATTCAGTTTTGCATAAGTACGCAAGTTAAATGCTAAAAACAGTAAACTCAAGAAACCACAGTTTAGTTCTATTTAACCCATAGAGAGAATCTTTTTCAGGTACTACCACTCCGGGCCAGGGTAGGCCTGGGAGCGATTGCAATGAAGGGGTACTCTGCATTCCACAAAGCACCAGCATTACAAGAACTTCACCATCAGATTGTTTAGTGTTATATCCCGGATACTCGTTGGAGTGGTCTTAACCCTCTACAGAGAAGAAGTTGGTGTATTCTACAGCCCCAGTCGACTGGACAATCTAGATTTAAGGTTCTGGTATTTGCAAGTTGCTTTGAATGAACAAGATAAAGAAGGAACTGCATTTATTTGTCACGGAGAGTAATTTTTAAAAAATTATGTGCCACTCGGTTTGATTGATTTCTTTCTTTGTTTAATGACATATCAACTCTTTTTAGGTTATTTAATGACAAAGCCATTCTCCTAGAAGAACAGTAATGATACTATTTAACCCATAGCTGGGAGGATTAGGGGGTTCATACCTTTCCTAATGGCATTTGCCCGAAAGTGGACGTAACAGCGCGACTGGAGTACGAACTCGCGTACTACGATTTCGCAGTCCAATGCCGCTCGGGTATGCTAACGTACCCAGTATATTTCAAGAACTGTTGTCTTCTGTTCTTCAACATATTTGGAGCATTTGATATTCGCCGATTTGATATGCCGTCATTTAAGACATATCCAATAAGTTTTGGATAGTCTAAGAAATTACAAACTTCGAATAAAGCCTTTGAAATGAGATATTTTGAAAAGATTCACAATATTTAGGGTGAAGAATTGGCGCTAAATTCAACAAAACAGAGATAAGGTAACAGCAATACCGTTGACTGTGATATTGATAACATACAGCCGAACTGTTTATTCTAGCCTTTCCTGGGTTAGCAGAACCACTCATCAATTTAACGAAAAAAAATGACTCATGCTTCAAATGGAATGAGAAGTTGCAAGCAACATTCAAGCGTCAAAAGAACATGCTATCAGAGTAGACAAAATTAGCTTTCCCAGACCAAAAAACTATAACCACGATAGCTATGCCTTTAATTTAGTGAAAGGTGCATATCTTAAGCAAGTAGTGCTAGACGAAATAGAAGAGAGAATTTGAAGAAAACAAGCGACATTTATCTGAAATGGGTGACAATAGAGGAGGTTTTTGCAATACACTGTGCATTACTGAAGCTCAACGATAACGCGAAATTTGAGATGTACACTGATCCTAAACCTCTGAAATATTTTGTTAGATTATCCATGCAGAATAAAAATAAATTCCTTTGTAGGTTTTAGCTGCTACTGTAAAATAAAATATCTACTATGTCGAAAAACTATGTGCTGATTTAACATCGCAAACAGTTGAGAAGATTAAGGTAAAAGACAAGAAACAAATATTGAAAGTTGATAAACCATACAAGGTAAATACTATTTATTCCAATCGCTTCAAATTGCGGTAGTCCGTAGCATAGAGTCAGGAAACCATGAAAACTACAATCTTCCTTTCTTAGAGGTGATATAATCATGGAACAAGAAGAATAACATGAGATGTTTGGGATTAAATCTTGGATACGTATGTAATATAATGGCCGAGGGATTTCGTTTCATGTCTTTGGGTTTAGTTAGGCTGAGAACCTTTCGGCTCAGTGCATGGATTACTTAGGTGCAACATTAACACAGGTGTTCACGCATGATCACGCGGAGCGGACGTGTCACTCGGAGATGTCACAATAGCCCGAGATAGGAAACGGGGTTACAGAGTGCGAATGACGTCACATACTGGAAGCGCACGGAGGATTTTAGGAATTTGAAGAAAGTCAGTAGAGTTGAGACTAGAAACCAGACGAGACGGTTGACTTTCGCTTGCTTGGGCAGGTGTCGCAGGAGATGGGGGGGCAGATGAAAAGGCCAGAATAGAAAGAGTGTGCCTCTCTCTTCTTATGTCGAAAAACCTTTAAACTCAAAGGTAATAAAAAGTTTCGTACCTGAACAAAGAAGTCGTAAGTGTTTTTCGTGTTTCGAGATTCCTATGTTGTATCTTATATATATACATGAACATTATATGTCAATTTCTCACATAGACGTATCTGGCTATGGTACACGTAGAGGCAAAGTCATTAAGTTAGGAAAATTTTTTAAAAATGTTTATCATAATGGACAATCTATTGTTTTTCACAACCAGATGACGAACTGACATTTAGACTCTAGAAGGAGATTTCTCACTCATTAATATGATGACAATGGCCACATGGGCATGGAAAAGACTTTTCCGACGATAAGGCAAAAGTATTTCTAGCCATGTTTATTTTGGTGAATTGTGCACTTTGTATGCAAGTGTCTGCCATGTCATACTACAAATATACAGAAGCTTACACCACCTATGCACTTACTTGAGATACCACTCTTCTCGTTCGCTCTGTAAACTTTATATAGATATTTGTCGCTGCCTCCCACCAGACAGGACCTGACACAAGGTCAATGATTATAGTGGGAACTGAGGGTAGGGGAAGGTCGGGTACAAGCCGAGACTCGAACCCTGTGGTCTGTGCTGCTCATTGACCCACTAAGTGCAATGTGGGTCTAATGAGGCAAGCAGTTTCACGAATCTAAATTTTAATACGGGCACGTATGCCAGGTTATAGCTGGAACTAGACAGCAAGGTCTACGGCTATACATAGGGGACAAAGGTTACAGCTCGCACACCCGAAGGTGGCCCAACCAAAGTTGGGGGCCTTTCGGTCTTGAATCTGTGAACTTTATATATTTCATATCTATACTCACAGACAGAGTCAGGAAAATAACACATGGTATCATTGATTGATTTTTATTGTGGTTTACCAAAAAAAAAAAAAAAAGAAAAAATTGCAGAACCACAAAAAAAAGTGGGAACAGTTGTTCACCAATTATTGTAAGAAATATTCCCACGTTTTGGGGCTCGTTTTCAACTATTAACAGATGACGATGCAGAAAACATGAATAATATCATAAAAGACATTTTGCAGTTTTTAAATACCCACCATTTAACGACATCATTTTGTCACGCAAAGAATAACGGAAAAAGTAGAAAAAATGAATAATACGATTCATTATAGAAGTTCTAAAAAGTTAAATGCAATGAAAGATGAAAACAAACAGCAGGAATAAAATTTAGATTTATTTTGGTTTCTTTGTAAAATGGGATATTAACCTTCGTGGGTTAATCAATGCCATAGCAAAGGCATTTGCGTAGGAGAACAATAATGGTACTATTAAAACTATTGATCGAGGAGGATAAGGTGGTTCATTCATTTCCCAAGACTATTAGTCCAAAAGTGAACTTACAAGCGCTACTGGAGTGCGAAAAAGCTCAATGTACGAGGTGCATATGATAAGTTTCCAGACTTTTTTCGTGTGGACATTTTTATTGATAGAACACACATGAAACTATTGTCCCCTTCGAAGTAATCACCTCCAGCTGCAATGCACTTGTTGTACCGTTAATAAATAATCCGAGTCTTGGTGTTTGAAGATGAAATGAAGTAATATTTGGGGGAGGATAATGTTGTTTCATTATTTGGGGATAAGGTATTTTTTTTTCTTTTTATCATTTAGTTCTTACGTTTTTAGAATGAAATTACCAGGTTCGCTGTCGATAGAATTTTCCCTTGTGAGCTCCCAATATAACAGAAGTCTTACTTTGAATTTTTATCATATATGTTCCCAAATAATCGTGATAAGTTTTGTACCCAAGGAAGCATCTCCAGTTTTTACTATCACATCAACCTAAAGAAAATCTTTGCACAGAATATACCTACTGCCTGGAAGAAACTGCGTTTCATTTTATCGCTTAGGTCTGATTTCCATATGATCGAGAGCCTATCGATAGCCGTCCATGCCTTCGTCAGTCGTGTGTCGATATCTTTTTCGGTTGATGAGACGCTACTTCCTAGGTAGGTGAATTTGTCTACTAGTTTCAGAGAGGCTCCGTCTAGTGTGGCAATGTTGCCCGTTTGGATCATTAAATAAGTTTCCAGGCTTTAACCGTATGGGCACTTTTATTGATAGTACACACATGAAACTCTAGTCCCCTTCAAAGTAATATCCTCCGTACCGTTTCAACAACTTCTGGATGGAAGTCATTTTGTGTGAGCATGTCAATGACCTTCGTCACAGCCTCTTTCGTCTCCTCAATAGTCTCATAACGACAGCATCTGAGCTTAGGGAATAAGCAAATGTCACAGGGAGCAAGGTCTGGACTATAGGAAGGCTGAGAAAATATCTTGATGCCCATGTAACTAAAATAGTCTGTGACAAGGATGGAGTTGTGGACTGGTGTATTGTCCTGGTGGAAATGCTACTGAGCCGATTTGAAGAGTGATGGCCTCTTCTGACTGAATCTCTTCTTGAACTCCCTTAAAACCCCAACATAGTAACCCTAGCCCTAACCCTTCGGCCAATCAACTCTGGTGTATTGACTTCCTTACTCCTCCTACACCTCTTAGCATCCCCCACAGACTTCCTGCCTCCCTTGAATCTCTTAAGCAACTCAAAAACTGATGCTCGATTCGTGCAAGATGGTCGAAAAGCAGTGTGAAGCATTCCATACGTTTCGGTGGCATTTTTTAAAACATAATTTTATTGCATATCGTTCTTCTAAAGTGTCCTCATGTCCAGATTGGAGATTTGAAATTCACCACCTGTGACAATCAGGATTTAGTAGGGTGTATTTCAATTGCTGCTGTAGCGGTTGATTTGAACCTGAAATCATAAAAATCGGTCAGTCGTCTCATGAGATGCATAGCAATAACATACTGAACTTTCAAGAGTCTACGACAATTTTAATCCCATTCGATAAAAGTCAGGAAACTTATCGTATGCACCTTGGATTACAAAATTAAAGCTCGGCTAACCAGCTCAGTAAAAAACGCTTTTGCTGAAGATCCTAGAGTTGTAAATATTGATGAATGGTATATTCCTGATACAGTGAAGCTAATTCGCAAAACAACATTAGCTGCTTACAGAAACTCTCACTAGTTCGTCAGTGACTCCGATGAGAAGAACAATGGCAGTCTGGAGAAAAAATGGTAATGTCATCCCCATGACCCTATAATGAATAGGATATTTCACTGATAGAATAAAACTTTGTGTTGCTGCTACGAGATGTGGAGGAGGACGGAGTTACCAAAAAGGAAAAAAGTAGGAAAGAGCAAAGTGTAGTTAATGATTTATCCAATCTCAGAAGTAGGGAAAATATTGATAACCCAGTTGATGCATATAATGTAGAAAATATAGAAATATGTACAGTTAGGAAAACCCGCTAAATTGAAAATTATCAAACTCACGAGACAATGACGGACAGTTCTGATCAATAAGACGGTAAGGGCGGACAAGAGATTTAAAAAAAGAGGGAAATATATATAAATACACGGACATAGTACATTCCAGTTATGCGTAAACATTAGGACAGACTGTATTCTTTATATTTGGTTAGGCAATCTGTCTAGGTGAAAGAAATATCTGAATTCAAACCAACTTTACTCTACATAAAAATTAAGTCACATCCAACCGTTTGCGGAGAGGCTAGGTAAATATGTGCATATGAACATAGGGTTACGAAATGAGACGTGCAATGAGCCACTTACACGCGACTAAGAAAAAAAAAGCCAGTGACCTAGATGGGAATAAAAATGGTAAACGGAGAAGATGTTTAGAGTCGAGAAACCACAGAAAACCCGCAGAGCTAGGAACTTTAGTAATCTACTCCGGGATGGTAGCTGGGGTGATATTGTAAAATTGAACAGATCAGAGACTTGATGGAGAATTTCGCTTAAACATTTTGAAAGAATTAATTATTTTTCCATCCATATTTACTAACCCCTCCGCTCGGGCAGGAGATAACACAAAGTCAATTTTTACGCAGAGTTTAACAGGTTTGGATTCAGAGTTTTCCTTCTCGTAGACTAGCTGCCTCACTAAGGCTGAATAACCCAGCCTGTCCTACTATTTACCCATAGCTGGATTGGATTCATACCTTTCCCAAGGGTATTAGTGCTATGTGATTTTTCTATCGAATAGTTAGAAGAGTCGTTCAAAAAGTTATCAGCTTAAACAAAAAAAAAAAGAGCTTATCTGTACATTTTTGTTGTGGTAATATGCTACTATCTTCTATGAAGCTAGAAAAAGTAATTCAGATATATCTAGTTTTATAAGTAGTGATAGTGTGCTGCCACAATAAAAATGTTCTGCTATACACTTCTTTTGGGTTGAAGCTAAGAATTTTTTTAATAACCCTTGTACAGTTAGTACCGGAATTCTTTCTAAGAGGTATCATTAACATAACCATTGTTTGTTTTTAATTTTTTATCAGACTTATCAAAATCTTTCTTTCTTTTATTCTTTTATTTTCTAGTTTTACTATCCTTTCTTTCATTCCCTTTCTTATATCAACTGTACCTCTTTCATAACTTTCTGTCTATCATTTATTTTTCCTCAACTTTGTCCCTCAACTTTTTTTCATTTATATTTACCTTTCGTTTATTTTCTTTGGTTTTCTTCTCTTTGTTTTCCTTTTCCCCTCGTCTCACATTCTCTTTTCTTCCTTCCATTTCTTTCTTCTGTGTTGTCTCAATTTTTCTCCCTTTCATTTACGTCTTCATTTTTTACGTTTATTTACTGCAACGTTTTACCTTATTTAATAATCTTCCGTCACATACACTATATTTCTTATCCTGTCTCGTTCTTCTTATTGCTATTTAAAACTTTACCCTAGAGAACAGATCAAAATCCACAAAAACAAAATAAATAAATAAATAAAAACCCAAAAAATATCACGCACTTAATTTTACCGAAAAGTAATTGCCACCATTTATGACAGCGGAGAACATTTTTTTTTGCAATCGTTAACACTTTTCTTTTTGGCTAATTCTATTGAGTTATTGCTCGTCTTAGAAAAATTCTTCAAGAATAAGAACTCAGAAAAAAGTTGGTTGACACTTTTAAATATTCACAGTTTTGTATAAATAACAATATGTATGTGTCAGGTTTTACAATGGTATTTTAAGTTTGAATTTCGATACAGCGGGGGTGATATATTTTAGCAAGTATACCAACATACATTGACATTTTTATCCTCCCTCTCTCTCTCTCTCTCTCTCTCTCTTTCTCTCTCCTATCGATCAATCAATCTATCTATCAATATACCTATATATCTATCTATCTCTTTCTCTTTCTATATATATATATATATATATATATATATATATATATATATATATATATATATATATATATATATATATATATTATATATATATATATACTACTGTCTATCTGATCTGTCTATTTTTCAATCAATCTATCTAATTCTGTTTCTATCTATCTATCTATCTATCTCTCTATCTATCTATCTATCTATCTATCTATCACTTAATTTCTTTCTTTCTTTCTTTCTTTCTTTCTTTTACGGTGTCTGTATCTAATTCTGTTTCTATCTATTTATCTATCTATCTATCTATCTATCTATCTATCAGTCTTTTATTATCTATCTCTCAATATTATCTATCTTCGAAATTATATCTGTCAACCTCCAAGACAAAAACGGAGTTGTTGGCAAAGTTCCTTCTCGTCGTTGTTTTATCCTGACTAATGAAAAACGAACTTATTTATAAATTACTAAAATATCATATTTTATTTATTAGTATGTATCCAAAATCCAGCAAAAACATCATATAATAGTGAGATTTGTGTATTATTCATCTTTTTTTTTCTTTTTTTTTTTTTTGGCTTTGTCAACACACCTAATACTTCGGCTTTTTAAACACATTCCTGGGTTTTATACGAAAAAATAAATCTTCATTTGTCCGATTCATTCGTTAACCAGACATCAACAATGTTTTTCTTTTATTGTTTTTTTTTTCATTGGGAGTATTCCCCACTGTCTTTATTCCAATAAAGATTAGGCTAGTTAAAATCTACCGAGATATTTCGAGATTCAAATAGAGAAATCCATTGACAACATTTCTTCTTAGGTTTTTTCGAAAGCGAAAGAAAACCTTAAAGGTTACTAATCTGCACATGACAAAAGCGTTTTTTTTTTTTAAAAAAAAAGAAGCCTTACATTGCTTTGGTAAAACACGCGTAAAGTGATTATTTCCTGTATTCTCATTATTATGAGTCGGTTTTTACACGAGAAACTTGCCAAAATATTGCAAGATATGTTATTTTTAAATTGTGCTAAAATATGTAAAGTAAAGTTGGCGACCATAGTCGAGGGTGACCCGAAGGCTCCCTTTTCGATAGCTACTACACTAAGGTGTAGGGGAGGGCGCTACTCCTTTCCCTGGATTGCTCCACTTTACCCTTGATCCGTACCTTATAATGCTGAGTGTTAAGGAGACATCAAGTACCATTTTTAAAGTCTTTGGTATGACTCGACCTGGGATTGAACCCTGGTCTCCCGGTCCATTGGCGAACACTCTAACCGCTAAAATATGTAATAGGTTTATCATTAAAGTGATGACTTACACTAATTTAGAAAGTCGGTTTGCGTCTGTCTAGCGAGGGTTTATTTTCTCTGTAGCAGTTGACACACTTCATACTCACTCTCGCTCTTTTAGACGACTAAGCTGAAGAGGTAGTAACAAATAAATGTTCGTATTAAGCGAAAAAACAAAATATCATTAACGGTTTTCGGACTATTGTCTTCATATTTATTGTTATTTCCAGAAAGTTTCGACCGATATGTCCTCCGACCTTCAGGTGTTTGTCGAACTCGGGAACCTTCAGGGAATTTCGAACTACGTCTTTTATTGAATCCACGGGGGTCGCCTGTTCTGATTCCGTTAGCCATAACCGTGGATTCAATAAAGGACGTAGTTCGAAGTTCCGTGAAGGTTCCCGAGCTCGACAAACACCGGAAGAAGGCCAAAGTTCGACAAACACCTGAAGAAGGCCGAAACGTTGTGAAAATAACAATAAAGATGAAGATAGTTGTCCGAAAACCCTTAATGAAAAAATCATCTAGCTTCGTCTCAGAAATTTAGACAACAAATAGAGAATGTTTTGCGTTCATCCCTTTTTTATCACGATGAAGTTACCACGAAACCGAACTGAAATATAAGGTGTATTGCTTCACCCTAGTCAATCAGGGCCGTGGTGTTACAATTCCCTATTCACCATTTTTGATATCAATAAACTGGAGCCAACAAAGAACATTTGTAGTTGCTAGAGTAAACCCTTCAAGGGTGTCTCTTGGAGTAGTAGTTTAATTTTCAGTCACTACTTCAACACGCTAGGAGTTGAATTTTATCCAAATCTTTACATAGCCCGAGCGGCGGGATCTAGAACACTCTGAATGTATCACTGGCCGAGGGGCAAGACATCTAGGAATTTTCAGAGTTTGACACTAAACTGGATCTGATGGTTAAATTCGAGTTTCGAAGATCTGGGAAGTGTGGAGTAACTCTTCAAAGTCCACTGTGGCCCAGAGTGATAGTTCCTGGTCTCGGGAATTGGATAACACTAGATGAGTTGAATTGCCGTTAAAATCAACCTATCAACCAATCGATCCTATTTTCACATATTTACTTTTTTTGAAATGTCCATGTCGAGAGATTTTATAATATGTATGGTTATGAGAAAGAGCAAATAGAAAAGAGGATTTAATCCTTTACAAAGAGAATTACAATGAAGGGTCGACTGAAAAAATTCATAAGGTGACCCAAGATACTTTCACAGAATGTGATCAAATGAGATTCATTTTTCGACATATTTTCTCTGGTGATCCAAGCACTTTTTGCTAGAGTGTTGCTGTTCTTGGATCCCGTCGGTAAAAGAGTTATCAAGAGCAAATATGACGTCATCATATGAACTTTTCAGTTAATAAACGTTACAGTCCACATTCGAAAATAGTTTACTCTAGCTATGTTCTTCTATTCTGTTTAGTATAATGATAAATGTTTTCCAGTCCTCCCACCATTTTGGTGGGCTGTCTTCGTGGTGTAATGGTTAAAGCGATGGACTGCGAAATCGTAGTATACAAGTTCGTACTCCAGTCGCGCTATTACGTTTACTTTCGGACAAATACCCTTGGGAAAGGCATGATCCCCCTTATTCTCCCAGCTATGGGTTAAATAGTACCACTACTGTTCTAGGAGAATAGCTTTGGCATTAAATAGCTTACAAAGGTTGATATGCCATTAAACAAAGAAACCAAACCAAGCCAAACCATTTTGGTGAGAGTATGGGCTGTAGTAGCATCATCCAGTACGGTTGCCAGGATTGCTAGCTTGAGAATCCTTGAAAATGAGATCAAATATTTTTCCGTATTGCGAAAAGTGCAAATTTTATTGAGTATAAAGTTTTCTTATCTGTTCGCATTACGGTAACACGCTGGAAATTGCATTGAGAAGCACTTTGTATAAGTAAATTGTTTTCGGGTAAATTGTGTTTCTTAACCAATAAAATGTACATTCTGTTACTGACTGATGCACATAAAAATGATTGAACGTTTTCTTTCTTGCACATTTACAGCGAATCTTTAAACAATAGTGTATTAAAGTTTTAAAACCAAATTAATGTCTGCAAAATATAGGAAACTCCATTGAAGTAATTTCCTTAGACAGGTTTAAAATATTTGTTCATCTCCAGAAGAATTACAAGAGCAGGTAGAAGAATTAGACTCACAATAAACATCCTTGCTGTGTTCTGGTTAGTGAACACAAGTAGTATTAATAATAAGACATCCCACGATATGTGAGGAAAATAGTTATATTTACAGGAAAGAGTATTTACAAGAGAGAGACTGTTAGTAATAAAAACATAGGATTAGTGATAGAGTGATGATATACTTCAACAATAGGAACGGCTCTTCTGGTCTGACTCGTAGGCTTATTCCCAGACTGATCTCCGCTACTGCCATATATGGCAGATGGAACATCTCATACTTATACTAAGCTGAATTGTCTTAATTAGAACTGTTTGACTAAATTGAATAGCTTGAAAAAGACATGTCTTTGACAATCAAACTGTGTACTTATGCTAAACTGTATTGTTTGAAATAGAACATTTTACATTGATAAAAATGGATTTTGCATTAAATAACCTACGAAGATTGACATGCCGTAAAACCCAAACAAACAAGCAAACATCAGTTATATGACTTTAAGCGTTTTTATCCAATGCAAATAATTTTCAAATATAAATAAGACCCAAACAGGTAAGACCATTCTTGTTATTGTGGATATAAAAACAATTGTCACACACTTGTTCCGGAGATCTTAATCGTTTACTGTGGAATACAGGGTACGTATTTCAAGTTCCGTCGATAAAGGGTGAAATTTGAGGAAGATTAAGGAAGATGCCTTGATAATTTATTAGGTTATGGCATAATCTGATTTGACAACGCCTTGGAAAATACACAAATACCGGTTTAAAAAAATATTTTGTTTGTTTACTTTCTGTGAAGTAGTAAAACCTACTGCATAAATATCAGGGAGGATATAAATTTATCAAAAGGATTTTCATTGCTCTGATGAACGATCTTAGTCTCCCGATCTGCTTATGATTTGAATGTTATTACAACATTCTATGAGAATACAGGTGGGACTGAACATACTGAGATAGATAGATAGATAGATAGATAGATAGATGAAGTTACTGAGATAAATAGAAAGGAATAAAAGGTATCAGATAGATAGATAGATAGATGAACAAACTGACATAGATAGAAAGGAATAAAAGGAGATAGATAGATAGATAGATAGATAGATGAGCATACTGAGATAGAAAGGAATAAAAGGTATTAGATAGATAGATAGATAGATAGATAAACTTTCTAAGATTGATAAAAATGCTTAAATAAATAGATTATCATCATGAGATGGATATATAGATGGAAAATATGTAGACCAATAAGTAGATGAACATTATATATATATATATATATATATATATGCGTGTGTGTGTGTGTGTGTGTGCGTGTTTTGTGTGTGTATATATAAGTGTATGTGTGCTTGTGTTTGTGTGTGTGTATAAGTGTGTGTGTATGTGTGTGTGTGTGATGGACAATCAGTTGACGTCTACTCGAAACAAACATGTTAATTTTTGTCAAAAGAGGTAAACCCAGGAGTTTTAAAATGTGAATTTACAACTTTTGCATTTTTTAACCAATCAGCCTCTACATTGAAGATGTCGCCTTTTTTCGAGATGCAACCGATATTATTTGCCTCGTAAAATCTTTAGCAACAAACCCTTAATAATTTAAGAATTCATTATATAACTAATTAAAATCATCCATAAATTATTTACTTCTGTTTTATTTCCAACCTACATTCACTTTATAAATAAAGAGATAAAATTCGCCGGTTTTCAGTTTCATTAAAGATTCGTCTTCATTGTTGTTCCCTTCCGTTTTAATTTCTTTAGAATGAATTTCAGTTTTCATTTCTGTTTAATTTCTCAGAATGAACTTAGATTCAGGTACTATATCTAAAATAAAAATAAAAATTGTTTACTTTTCCGATAGAAATACTTATGCTGATATATTATTACTGCAAATTATTATCATAAGCGATGTACTCCTATGGACCCCCACATATGGCCGAGCTAAAGCGGGACGACCAGCTAGAACATACATACAGCAGCTGTGTGAGGATGCAGGCTTTAGCCCAGACGACCTGCCAGAGGCGATGAACTATAGGGAAAAGTGGAGAGAGAGGGTCAGGGATATCCGTGCTGGCGGCACGACATGATGATGACGATTATTATCGTTTAACATTTCGAAGACATTTTCTGTGATATATATACTTTCTCTCGACGTAGTGACATACACATCCGAAGATCTTTTGCACACACAAAATGTATTATTTAGTTTAAACAATGCAAACCGATAAGCACTATTTTCTTGGTTATACCATATAAGAGCATATTAACAATTTAATATTACATTTTTTTTCCTTTTTTTATTTTTTCGCGTGCACTTTTCCAACATACACACACACATTTACACATAAGCATTCACATACACATATAAAAAACAGAAAAACATAGTGAGATAGATAGATCAACATATATATATATATATATATATATATATACACCTTTAAGAAAAACAAAACCCGGTAACATTAGGGTTATAAATTTATTTCCATCCTGTTATGGGTATTGATATGAATCAATAACACCAAAACTAACAGCACTTTTTCTGATCCAATGGATATAGTTAATACAACCAGAATGGACACCAGAGGGAAGGGTGTGAGGGGATTGAAGAGGGGTGAAGAAGCCCCTTCCCATATCGCCCACTTCTGATTTTTTTTTTTGTTACCGGTCGGAATCACAATAAAGTAACTAGACGTATGTTCAAACTTACTTTCTACAGTAAATAAAATTTTAATTTTTAAATCTTAAATTCTAAATACATTTCAACGCAAATCTTCAGATTTATTTTTGGTGTTATTGATTCATATCAATACCCATAACAGGATGGAAATAAATTTATAATCCTAATGTAACCGATTTTTCTTTTTCTTAAAGGAATTATTGCTCTGTTGATGTCAGTTACATTGAGCTCTTTACCAGGAAAATTTAAATGTTCATAGCTGAATGATTTTATTGTCCTGACGAAATTATTCCCGACTCCAGTTTAACTGGACAGAGTAATGCGCATATATATATATATATATATATATATATATATATATATATATATATATATATATATATTCTCTGAGATAGATAGATAGATAGATAGATAGAATTAAAACTGAATATTTTGTATTTCACGAACCAGACATGCAGGACACTGCTGGAGAAGCAGAGATGAACTCATAAGAGATGTACTCTTATGGATCCCCACACATGGCCGCGCAAAAGCAGGACGACCAGCTCGAACGTACATTCAGCAGCTATGTGAGGATACAGGTTGTTGTCCTGAAGACCTACCTAGGGCGATGAACGATAGGGAGGAGTGGCGAGAGAGGGTCAGGGATATCCGTGCTGCCAGCACGATATGATGATGATGATGATGATGATGATGATGGTTTTATATTTCATGTTTTATACTTGCATTTCAATGAACCATAGCTTCCTTATTCTTTATTTTTTTGTAGTTTTTATGTGTCCATCTTCAACTAAACAGTGTATATTGATTCTAAAGTGTAGTTCATGATTTTGTTCAATCTAAAGCATGTAATATTGGTAGTTTTGTAGAAGTTCTGTTTTTATCACTTCATATCAACCTTGACCTCGATATGAACGCGGTAAAATCAGTTATACACGATGGTGGTAAATCTTGTAATTAATGTAAAACAAGGCAAAGAAAAAAGTTACGCACAACTGACAGCAAGCTTTTTCACTGAACCGAAGATCAATGAATTGATGCCTAATAGGGAATTCATACGTAAATTGAATCCACTTTAGCTGATGGCGTGGAATTCATTCCTGTTATTTTCGCGGAGGTTTTTCTCGAATTGTTGGAAACTGTGATTATTTAATAAACAACACGCTCCCAGCATTTAAAAGAATGAAATGGCAGATGTCTCTTAAAATGCACTTCTTGCATCTATATCTAGATTTTTTTACGAGTAAATTTGGGTGCCGTAAGAAAGGAACATAACGAGTGCTTCATGAGAAGTTATCCCAGATACAAGAAAGGTTTGTTTAACCCTACATAGCTGGTAAATCAAGCTGTTTTCTACATCATGGGATCAACCCTAACGCATAACTTCAATTCAGTCTCTAAAAGTTTTAATGATTCACATGGTATATTTAATCGGTTATCACCCATCATCAATTAGATTTCACTTGAAATATAAATGTACTATTTATCAATGTACTCTGAGGGAGTTTCCATTTTGATGATTTTAATATAAAATGATTTTAATATAAATATATAAATTTTAATATAAATATATAAATTTTAATATGAAATGATTTTAATATAAATATATAAATTTTGATATAAATATATAAATTTTAATATAAAATGATTTTGATATAAATATATAAATTTCAATATAAATATACAAATTTTAATATAAAATGATTTTGATAAAAATCATCAAAATGACAGTGTATATGAATAATTTTTAAACATATCAATTTTACCCAAACATGGGGGCCCTAACAGATCTATTTAGCCAATAGATGATACCCAAACAAAGTACTAAAACTCCGGCTCAAAGTGGACCTGAGAGTAATGACAATTAATGGGTACTTCAGATCACCTGATCCTCAAGATTGGAGTCTCACTATCAGATGCAGTTTAACGTCTTATCCAAGATAAACTTATAGGAGGTCTTATACAAGACACACTTTTAGCGGTCTTACCCCTCTGCAGGAAATATAGTCAGTGCATTTAAGCCCCACCAACAAGTCACCAATTCGATAGTATTTATATATCATATTATTATACTAGAGATTATGTGCCTTTCTGTCTGTCATCGAAACTACAATACCACTCACGTCAAAATTCCCTTTGTTATTTACCTTATACTACCCATGATTGTATTTTTATCAAAACCTCAGTTATCAAAAAAAATTAATTAATTTTATCAATGCTGTTGGATTTATATACGAATAAAATACAAGTGTATTCATATATATAACATAATAGCGGTTTACAGTGTATACTTTGCATATTTCCTTGCTTGTGTTGATTTCTGGTTGTTTGGTTTTATTTCAATTGGCGACCAGTAGGCTCCCGTTTCATTAGCAACTACAGTGAGGTGTAGGAGAGGGCGCTACTCCTTTCTCTAGATTGCTCCACTCTTCCCTTGATACGTACTTCATATTGTTGAGTGTTAAGCAAGGAGGTATCAAGTACCATTTTAAAAGTTTTTGGTATGAAGCGACTTGGGATTGAACCAAGGTCTCCCGGAACATTGGCGAACACTCTCCCCACTAGACTAATAAGCCGGTTTATTTCAATAATATGAGCAAAAATCCAGTCAATAAATCTTAAAGAAACCCATGAACAAAAATAAGTAAATATAATTTTGCTATTCATCTTCTAATTTAGTTAAATAAGGAAAATTTAGCAATGAAAGCCGCGAGTGATGGGAAGTAGTAGTGTCCAATCTGTTCTGTACCTCGACTATTCTCCCTCTGTTTCAAATAAGTTTAACATAATAATAAAGTTTTAAATAATATTATATGCTATTTCTTTTATTTTATTATTTATTCTCGCTTCGCCCAGTTAACGGCTGGAGAAGAAGCTAGACGGCAATTGCACAAGAATGCTGCGAGCAATCTTGAACAAGTCCTGGCGGCAACACCCCACAAGACACCAACTGTACGGCCACCTGCTTCCTATCACAAAAACTATTTAAACTATTTGTTCAAATCCTGGACCTGACTGATTGCATTTCACATAGCACTAATACCCTTAGTGAAAGGTATGAATCCAAATATTCTACCTCCAGCTCTTGGTAAATAGTAGGGCAGACTAGGATCTTCAGCCTTGGTGGGGCAACCAGTCTAGGAGAAGGAAAACTCTGAATTCAAACCTGTTAAACTCCGCTTAAAATTGACCTTGTGTCATATCCTGCCCGAGTGGAGGGGTTGGTAAATATGATCACAAAAACTATCCAAGTTAGACGAACCAGACATGCAGGACACTGCTGGAGAAGCAGAGACGAACTCATAAGGGATGTACTCTTGTGGACCCCCACACATTGCCGTGCAAAAGCAGGAAGACCAGCACGAACATACATTCAGCAACTATGTGAGGATACGGGATGTAGTCCAGAAGACCTGCCTGAGGCGATGAACGATAGGGAAAAGTGGCGAGACAGGGTCAGGGATATCCGTGCTACCAGCACGACATGATGATGATGATGATGATATTTACACACACATTTTCTCATGTGTTTCACTCTATGAACTTCCTCTGATAAGGCATTGGAAAAATAAAATATGAAAAAATATTAGGAAGCATTAAAGCTATCTTTGAAGTTATCACAGTGATTTCATTATGAGCCAAGATTGCATATTCATATTAATATTAAAAGAATAAAACAAGGTATAATAATAAGTTGGTTGGTTGGTTGGTTGAGTTTTACAGTGCATGAATCGTTGTAGGTTATCTAATGCCAATCTTGTTTATACATATACATGACATGTAAACGAATATATTATGACGAGTATATTTCGAAGAGTCTATGTTCACTGTATTAGCATAAGCTTGACGACGCTAAATATTGGGTTACTGATTTTATTGATGCATCTAATTTACATATGATATACCTCCCTGAAAATGGGATATCGTATGCCATTGTTTGTTTTGTACTTCCCCTGATTATTCTCGGGAGCCTGTGTCGTCTAAGATTGGGTTTTTCGTCAACCTTTTCTCGTCGTTCCTCATCACTTACTTCCATACCCTGCTTTTTTTTACTGCCAAAATTTTAAAAGTCCTCCTGTTCGTCATTCCCCAATTCTTTCTCCATTTGTACGTCTTTGGGTTTGATTCTAAACCTAAACTAACCAATATCGGCTAGTAAGTGCTGCCCATTTTTCTCTAATATAGCTGTGTTGTCCCCTTTTTTTTTAATAGAAATTTTGCTTTTCTGGATTTGAGTCTTAATCTTTTCTATACCAAATATTTTCTTTTATTGAGAACGACGTTTATAGGTGCTCAGATTTATCCCCCTCCTAATTAATTCAGAAGGACTTTTTTTCCTCTGAACATATGAAATCGTTCGGCAACTTTAGAGTAATCTGTGTAGATGAGCTTCTATGTTTACATTAAATGGGGGAAACATTTTAAAAACATTTTCACTGTTTGCTCAATTGTTTTAGTGATCCTATTAGATTGCAGGTTTTATGGTGGTGCCTTTTATTCTATGCACCCAATACGTTTAGAAATGAATATAGATTCAAATATGGATAATACAATGAAAGAAAAATGCCCTCAGGGTGTCTGTTGCGGGGAGGGAGAATATATAACCCATCTTACTTGCTCCTACGGTAACGATCTGGATATGTACCCGGCTACAACGTGTGATTGCGGTAGAAAATTCAACAGCTTGCGAGGAACACGAATCCACAAGGCGCGCTGGTGCGAAGAACGTAATTCTCCTGCCGGAGAATGTAAATCGATTGATGGGCCTATGAGTCAGGTTTACCCCCACAGTATTCACGAGCCCATTGCTGACATTTTTTGCAAGCCAAGAATTTAGTGGCCCAAGGGTAATCAGATAACTACCTGGACTAAATTAGACCAGGAGCTTTCTTTTTACTCACCACCCATCTTGAGGGCCCATTGATCAACAAATAAAATCTTTTAGCGGAATTATATATAACGTTTGTCTCGAGTGCTTTTGGGCAGTAACGCATAAATGAAAGAAAACGAATCGAAAAGATAACGGATATAGAAAGGATTTCAACACGAATGTTATACACGTGTAACCACCATTCTCGTGTAATTACGCAAAATCAAGAAACGGTTGCTATGACATCTAACGGCCGTAAGTAAATGCTTTTTTAAATCACAAACTGCTCCAAAATGAAGATGAACGAATGTCTAATGTAATGTCCGCTTTTAGTTCATCTTGTGTATACATAGGTTTTTTTTTTTAATACCCTATCCGGTGGCAAAAGCTGCTCGGTAGCGCCAGGAGTGGTAGTACCGCCTTGAGCTACCGAAACTGTGTTATCACCCTGGTTGGCAGCTGATGAGGCTAGGGTATCGCACGTGCTTCCACACGTTGTATGATGAAAATTAGATTCGTGTCATAAAGTTCTGATGCATTGTCTGTGACCACAGTTTTAGGGACTCCGTTTCTTGAAAATACTGGATTCTCAGTTCTTGTTTTACTGTTGTAGTTTTTCTGTCTGTTACTTTAATTGTCTCAGGATATCTCGGAAATGAGTCCACTGGTAATAAGTTTAAGCCAAAATCTTTGACACATGCATGATCCATGTAGAGCCATATTCTTAGTTCTTTTTCTTTGGACCATGAGTGAACTTTGGTTTGTTTATTTCTAGCACATTTAGGGCATCTTTTCATGTAATCTTCGACTTATTACGAATATTTCGGCCATCAGGCTTGCAGTTTTCACCTTATTTGTTGGTTGGTTGGTTGGGTTTTATGGCATATCAACCTTTGTGGGTTATTTAACGCTAAATCCATTTTTATAAAAATAGTTCTATTTCAAACAATTCAGTTTAGGATAAGTACGCTGTTTAAATGTATGTACAGTTTAATTGTGAAAACCATTTTTATTTCAAGCTTTTCAGTTTAGTCAAGCAGTTCTAATTCAGTTAAGTATAAGTTCATATTTTGCTTACACACAGTTAAATGTCAAAACAGTTCTATATTAAACAAATCAGTTTTGTGTGAATGCAGTTTCAATGTCAAAAACTAGTTCAATTTCAAACAATTCAGTTTAGCATAAACACGCAGTCTAATTGTCAAAAGTGCAGTCTAATTGTCAAAAATATTTTATTTCAAGCTATTCAGTTTAGTCAAGCAATTCAGTTTAGCATAAATAAGTATGTCGTTAGTTCTATTTAACACATAGATAGGACTCTATCAGGTGCTACAACACCGGGCCAGACTGGACCTGGGGGCAATGGTAATGAAGGGATGCTCCGCATTTCCCAACGCCCCAGCATCACTGGAACCTCACCATCAGATTGTTTAGTGTCATATCCAGGACACTCATTCGGGGGTCTCACCCCTCTACAGAGGTGCAGTCTGTGTATTCTACAGCCCAAGCCGACTAGACAATCACCTTATTTGTGTTGCCGTATGTCACAATGTACATCATAATGTAAATTATTTATTATGTCCTTTGTAAATGTTGGTTAGTGAACAATATTTCTCCATTATCTATTATCCCCTTCTCAACGGTTAGTGTCATATTCCTTTGGATCGTCTCTCAGCTATTGAGCAATTATGCCATATCTTTTTTCTTTATTCCCTCAAGTATCTTGCTAGATGCAGAGTCTTGCCTTGTTTCAATTGAGTCGATTTAGGAGCAAAACATCCTTTTTAACCCAGTGTGATATTTTGTCTTCTGCATTTTCGAGATTTTCTTCCTTCTTCCTTCATTTAACACTCAGCAATATAAGGTACGTATCAAGGGTAAAGTGGAGCAATTCAGGGAAAGGAGTACCGCCATCCCCTACACTTCCGTGTAGTAGCTATAAAAAAGGGAGCCTTCTGGTTGCACTCGACTACGGTTGCCAACTTTTTTATTTGACCCCCAAAATATTATACTTAATCAGAGTTTAGTTCGCATTTGTTCGTGTTTAAGGTCATGACCTCTTTGTTAATCTTTTTCAAAATTCATTCTATTTCTTGTTTTTATTCTTCTTTAGTGGACGCCCCAACACATAAATCGTCCAAATATATTATGACATTTTTTTCCGATAATTTTATTTCCAATTGCTTTATGAAAAATGCCGCTCGACAAATTTTTGCCAAACGGTTGACGAGTTCACATTAATAAGTCTTTTCAGGTATTTATATTCGTGATTTTCTTGAATTTCTTGTGAATTTCAATCTGGTTGTATGCTGACTTGAGATTTATTTTTGCTTGCTTATTCATGGCTTGCATTTGACAACGGAAACGAGTATGAGCATATCTGGTTATTCACCTTGTCATTTTCGCGTATACTTAATCTACTTCAGGCTTTTTTAAGTGAAGTCTAATTGCTACCACTTCGTAGAGATTTTCCTAGTATTCCTTGATGTATCATTCTTTTTTTTTTTAATTTGGTCATTACCATAGGTTAGATATTGATTGGTAACCTTCGAGATTCCTATGTTAGGTGAAGGTTTTTCTTAAAACGAATGATCTCCCTGTAACCTCTTATTTTTTTTTTGCTTTTATTGAATCAATGGCCATTGTCTTATTCACTTTCAACACGTCAATTCCTTATTGTCCCTTATAGGAATAAAATTTCTTCTAGTCTTAAAATAAGCAATAAAAGCATACTTAAGAACATTCTAGAAATTTAGGATCAAACCCGCATTAGCATTTAAATTACATTTTTATATTTTTCAACCAATCAGCTAAAAACATGGAATAGAACATTCTAGAAAATGAGGATCGGAAGTGAACTAACAGAAAATATTTAGGCTCGAAAATAAAATAGTAAAATACAAATCTGATTGGTCAATAAATGTCTACGCGCCAAGATTTTAGGGCGATTCTTTGATCCACCTGTAGGATATAAATAACAGAGTTAGGAAGCCATACTCACAAGACACAAGCTTACACACAAACGAAGACACAGACGAACACAAGCCACTAAGCCAGTAGCCGATACTATATCCAACCAATTCCTTTCCTTCCTCAACTAAAGTTCATGACCTCTTTTCAAATGGCCGAGAATTATATTTAAATTGAAAACCCGATAAACTCTCTTTCATCAACGAGACACGCTGTCGCCACAATCATAAAACCCGCTATAAACCTAATGTAAGTAAGAACGACTTATTTACGGACTCTGTTAACATGAACATACACACATCTTTCAACAAATTTATTCTCTTCTTCAAACTTTATTTTCCAAAAGGCCATTTACACATCATGTATTTTGTTTTTCATATTCTGTTATATGCATATTAAATTGTTTGTTATTTAATGTTCGTTGTGTTCTATTCCATTTCTTTTGCGCGATTGTAAAGTTTTGTGTTGTATTTGTGGTGGGAATAATTTAGAGAGCAATCTACTGAAATAACCAAATTACATACCTCCCCCCCACACCCTGAACTTCATTACAAACTGCCACCAAAATGCAAATAATTTTGGAATTTCGAAGAGTTTTTTCTAGTGTCTCAGCAAAAATGCCCATCACTTTAATTACAGTTCCGTCGAATTGTTTCAACTGGAGATTGGTCTCCTTCAATTTCTGTTTGCTCATTTTCTCTCGGAAGTTCCTTGGTATTAAAGTGACATCCCTTCTGTTGTTGACTTGAAAATTTAAAAAAAAAACGCCATTCAACTTTATCTTTTCTCTGGTCTTGATGGGTGTAATTATTGCATATAATTCGATCTGTGTCTTCTACCCTTACTCTTCTTCTTTAATATTTGAATACCACCTGAAAATGATCTTTCTTTTGCAGTTTGAACATATTTTTCTTCAGGCAGGGCATTTATTCGTATTTCTCTTATGTTGATTGCCACAATATTTCCATTTGATCACGGACTTGGTTGTGTCATAGGTCTATTAATAATCTTTTTGTGGGTTGAACTCTTTAATCAATTCTAGTTGTAAAAATTCTATGCTCACTTCAAATTTCATTTTACTTCTCTGCACTCTTTCAAGCATCATGTGCAAAATGTACTGCATGCTTTTTAATTATTTGAGAAGGATTAATATATCTTTTTTGTTCCAGTTTAGTTTTTCAATTTCGCAATATTTTGATGCCTCCATTAACCTCGCCTCATATTGTATTATAGAATAGTTTGAACCATCTCTAGTATTCATGAATTAGGTTATCACAGCGACAACAAATTTTTTCGTCGTATATTTTTCTAAATTATTCAAACTAGTTCTTCATAAGTTAATTCTTCTAATTCTCTTGGGTAAGCAATTGTCAGTATTTTATTTAGAGCTTTCCAGGGCTACCATAACTAGAAGTTGTTTCATGATTTCATTTTCTCCTCTACCAGCTTTTTCGTTTTTTTAATTTCCTAACCCTTGCCAACGGATTTATGTTTCTATATGCTCAGTTTCGTCCGGCGTGATTAAGTCTTTTATCAGCAATGCCATTGTTCTGAGGTGTATATTTCAAGGAGTAGATGTTGACTGGCTAATAGTATTATTTAGTTGGGTCACTGATTTCATAGGTGCGTCCTATTAACACTCGATACTACAGAATGGTTTGTAGGTAATAATTTTTAATCGAGACTTGTGTTTACACACTGTTAAATGGTTTCAATTATTGCTAATAATAATAGTTCTGTTTACTCTCAGTTAAATATTAATAGTTCAATTCAATATTGATCATTTGTTTGCGCACAGTTAAATGGTTTCCAGTTTTGCAAATCATTAAACATATATGTGACTCTAAGAAATGATGCCACTCCAAGTCTGGGATTAATGATAATGGCACTTCACATTCCCAATGTTCCAGGACTAGAGCCTCATTATTAGATAATCTAGTGCCATATTCTGGACACTCGTTTTTGCGGTAAGGTCGACTCATTTACAACGACGCAGATTCTACAGCACAAATCAACTAGGCCGGATCTATTAATAAGTTTCTGTTTAAGAATTCTTAGAATATGTTGCAGCAACTATTTCGATGTCGACTTTACATAGGTCGAAATTATTTTGAATTCTTCACAGATTCCGTCTTTTATTTAACATCGCCAGAACCAAAACATTAAGTAGATTTTTAAAAAAAGACATAAATAAAACAAAACGAACACCGATGGAGATAATCTGGATAAAATCAATCCCAACAGAATTGTAATTATGTTTAAAAACTCATTACTCGAATACTAGGCAAAACTTTAAAAAGATGCTTTTAAATTGTCTTAGCCAAATCCAAACAATTTGGAACATAATCAAAAAACGAAATGACAAACTCATTTCAGAAGCTGATATTTAGATTATTCTCTGTAAGAAACTTTATCATCATCATCATCATCATCATCATCATCAAGGTGGGCTGACAGCACAGATTCTCTCGGCTTGCCCTTGCCATCCTTTTAAAAGAAGCATCACTCTTGGTAACTGCTGTAGACTGTATCCAGTGTCCGCGCAGATCTGATGAACATAACCTTTTGTAGGTTGATCATTCCTTGCGTAGGAATTCATAGAAGAACATTAGCTATCACTTCGTCCTTACTTCTCCAGCCGTGCTCATCTTAATTGGATAGTTTGTGAGGTGGGAGGTAAGTTGCCGTACAGCTGCTGTTTTGTTGAGTACTGCTTCCAGGATTTGTTCAAAATAACATGCTATATCCTTGTATATTTCCCATCTAGCTTTCTCTCCTGGAGTTTCGTGAAAGCTCCAACTGGTGCCATCATACAATAGTATTAACTCGGAAGAAATACCATTTTATTTTATCAGAAAGGTTAACTTTCTGTATATTCATTAACCAGTCCATAGTAGTCTAAGCTTTACTGATGCGAATATTATAATCACTTACAGTAGATGAGATATTTCTACCGAGCTGGACAATTAATTTCACAGGCTTGCTATTTGACTAAGGAATGGCACGATCTTGATTAAAACATGTTTCATTTGAGTTACTTAGAGACCAATGCTGCTTGATGCCTACTTCAGACTGTTCTGCAGCCAATCAATTTGGGCTGATGCATTTGTTTTTTTTTTTGTTTGGGTTTTATGGCATATCAACCTTTGTAGGTTGTTTCATGCCAAATCCATTTTTATATAGATAAACGATTCTATTTCAAACAACTCAGTTTAGCATAAGTACACAGTTTAATTGTCAAAACGTTTCTATTTCAATCTATTCAGTTTAGTCAAACATTTCTAATTCAAACATTTCAGTTTAGTATAAGCACAGTTTGTGTTTACACATAGTTATTTCACACAATTCAGTTTAGCGTAAGTACAGTTTCAATGTCCAAAACAGTTCTATATCAAACAATTCAGTTGGGTATACAAAAACAGTTCCATTTCAAACAAATCAGTTTTGCATAAGTACGCAGTTTAAATGTCAAAACAGTCCTATTTCAAGCAATTCATTTTAGGATAAGTACAGTTTATTTTTTTTTACCTTTAGATAGGATCCAATCAGGTGCTACCGCTCCGGGCCAGAGTGGACCTGGGAGTGATTTCAATGAAGGGGTACGCCGCAATACCCAAAGCACAAGAATTACTGGAATATCACCGTCAGATAGCTTTGTGTCATAATCAGGATACTCGTTGGTGAAGGTCTTACCCATCAGCAGAAAAGCAGTCGGTGTATTCTACAGCCCCAGCCGACCAGGAAAACTAGTGTATTTGCAAGAAGTGCTCCATCATCGACATAGACTGAATCCATAATTGTTTCAGCAGGATTTCGTCTGGTTCTTGTCGTTTATTGCAAGAAACAACTTGCTTTTATTAGATCTGTTAACGTAAAAATGTTTATGAAAGTGTGAGATATCTTAAACCTGTTCATGTTTTAACAATGGGAGAAAATTTTATGAGAGACTCGTAATTAGTTTAAAGCAAATGACATTTCAACTTAAAAGAAGTTCGAATGTTTTTTTTTATAAACAAAAAAAAAAGTGCCGAAAACTTACGAAATCCACCGTCAACCAAATTACCCCAGAAGTTTGGAAGAGAAGGAAATTTGATGACATCTATTTGTACCAAACAACTCAAGAACAACGTATCTGGAAAGATTAATATCAAAACAAAACAATGTTCCATTGAACTTATCATAAATTTATTCATTCGATTTTCTTATATTAGTAAGAAGTCATCCAACATTCACTAATTTTAATGTAATATTTTGTTCTTATTTATTTCAAGAACGGATTTGGATAGCAGACACTTTCTTTTACGCTGCGCTATCCAAGTACAAGGTAAATTAGTTTAAAACTTTTTCCAACTTTATTTCTTGCAGCGAATAAGAAAATTACTCAAGTCACGCCCCCATCACCACAACAACACAACTATAAAACAAAAAACAAAAAGGTAACAAAATCTAAAATTACAAATTTCGGAATACAAGATTTAAAAAAAAAGATGTCGGTATTTCCTGTTAGATTATGTCGAAGAGAAATTAAACATAAATAAACAAATTTATATTACTATGCAAAAATTTGTTCGTTTGTCTACCGATCACGACCAAATTGAAAGTCCCAGGAAAGTGATTTTATTCATTTATTTGTTTGTATTTCTTCTTTTCTTGTTATTTTTGGTTTTGTTTTTTTTTTTTTTTTGTTTTTTTTCATATATACTGAGTTGACTTTGGATTCAAGCACAGACTACGCCTGGTTGTCATTTGGGGGTCACTAAAGGTCATCACATGGCAAAGTATGCAATTTCTGGTCAGACTGAGATAGAGACTTGAAACACCAAAAATCTTTTTGATCTGATAAATGGTAAGACGGATGCGGTCAGATCTGTAGGAATTACAAATCAAATTATTTTCCAACGAATAAATAAATAGCAATTTTCGCATAAATTTATTTTATCACCAATAAAAACGTATTACTTCCTCAATTGAGTCCAAACTTCGTAAACTGATTACCGCTGAAGCAGAACAGATTCAGCGTGTGCTCGTTGTATAGAACGATTTCATGATTGCGTTTTTTTTTATATTATTTCAGCCAATAAATATTGATTGCAGTCAGAAGGTCTTAAAGTAAGATAAGAGGGAACTAATGAAAACTTTTCTCGGTTGAAACTCAACGAAACAGCATATATTTCTCTATCTTCTACTCCCGCAAAGAAACCCTCACACAAGTGTACATCTTGTTTGTCTCTTCTCTTACGTCATTAGAACAATGAGTGATCCTCGGTTTTCGTTCCACAAAGAAAATACGGGTGTATTCAATAAGTATCCTGATTTTTTTGTGCAGACATTTAAAATTGTTGAAGACTCTTGAAAGTTTAGTATGTTATTGCTAAACATTTTAAGAGATGACTGACCAATTTTTATGATTTCAGGTTCAAATGAACACCGACAATAGCAATTGGAATACACCCTACTAAAGCCTGATTGTCACTGCTGATGAATTTCAAAAATGCAATCTGGACGAGAGGAGACTTTAGAAGAACGATATGCAATAAAATTGTGTTTTAAACTTTATAAAAAAAGGCTACAGAAGCGTATGGAATGCTTCAGACTACTTTTGGAGCATCTTGCATGAACCGAGCATCAGTTTTTGAGTGGCATAGGAGATTCAAGGAGTCTGTGAGGGATGATGAGAGATGTGGAAGAAGTAAGGAAGCCAATACACCACAGTTGATTGGCCAAAAAATGGTTAGTATGTTGAGGTTTTAAGGGAGTTCAGGGAGAGATTCCTAGGGAAGAGGCTAGCACTCTTTAAATCGGGTCAGTGGCATTTTTACCCGGACAATGCACCAGTCCACAACTCCATCCTTGTCACAGACTATTTGACCAAGATGGGCATCAAGACAGTTCCTCAGCCTCCCTATAGTCCAGACCTTGCTCTCTGTGACTTTTGGTTATTCCCTAAGCTCAGAGGCTGTCGTTATGAGACAATTGTGGGTCAATATGTTGCTGTCCTGTTCAGTCTCCAACTCACCTCTCACACAATAACCCTTTCGAATAAAGTGAGACGTATATTTTTCTAAAGAACTGTGTTCATTCGTCTTTATTGTGTCGTCGTTATGTTTCTGCATGCATCTGCATATGAGTATGTTACAAATGTATTGGGTGCAGAGTTTCTTTCAAAAACTTATGAGCTATTTATTGATGTCTTTATAAAACTCATTCATTTCCTTTTTGATATCATTATCATATTATATAGACTGATGTGAAACTATATATCAGAATTATTGCCTCAAACTTTTACCTTTGTTTCCAGGACGTCGCCATGTAACATAGCCAGAATCTACGAATATGTAAACAGTATATAATGCAGATATACAGATGTGTTAAACGTTCACATGCATAGGAATCCCGAAACACTGACGACTCTCTTGGTTCAGGTATGAAACTTTCATTACCTTCTTGACTTTTAGGTTTTCGACACGAGGAGAGAGAGAGAGAGACATGATTTTTACTACACTAACAGTTCGTCCAGCGTCAGCTCTCAACTCACTGACCCAACAAACGCGCGCGCATCCCGCAGCAAACAACTGGACTGGCCTCGCCCAGATTCGAATCCCAATTCGCTTCGTCCAGTCTCAAATCTCAACTAACTACTTTTTTTCCAAATACCCAAGAATCCCAGCCCATCACTTCCGGGCATGACGTCATTCACATCCCCAGTTCTATTTCCTATTCGGGTTTTTTATAATGAAATCTGTGATTGTCACATCCTCCTCGCGCGAGCGTGAACACCTGCGCTCAATGTGTTCTACCCGTGCAGTAAGCCGAAAAGTTCTAAGCCTAACTAAACCGAAAAATAAGATATAACCAACGAAAAATGATAATATAAAAAAAATCCTTCCGCAATTATATAACAGCTAGACTCTTTTGCTTTAAAATTAATAAAAAAGAATATGATGCACTTTTATAAACAATCTGTGTGTGTGTGTGTGTGTGTGTGTGTGTGTGTGTGTGTGTATTTATAACACTACGGTACACACTAATCATACACGCTACGGGTTCCTATAGAATAATATTAAGTACAAAGCGACTCCGTTGTTCAGAAACGAAGGTGTTTTATTTGGACCCAACATTTTCTAGAAGTCATCAACACACAAGATATACGAGTGTATATACACATATATATATATATACATATATATTGAGAAATAGAGACAGACAGACAGACATACAGAGGGGAGAGAGAGAGGCATAAAGATCAACGAACTAACTCAGATGGCAGATGAACGATACACACCCGGCCTCCAATCGATTCGTCCCTAACTCTAACCTCAACTGCAAAATCTCTTTATTTTCAAATCATGGCTTTTTTTATAGTAGCTATCATACAATAACTGATGTTATTATAACAGCATTGCTTCTTAGAAAGTCTTCATCAGATGATGACTCTGTGTTCAAGCATGGTTTCGGGGCCGAAATATCATTACCGCTAACCCAGAGCGCCCCAGCAGTATCTCACGACACTACCAGACTTTGTCAGATTGTTGTCGCTCTGTGGGATTGTCAAATCCACGCTGATGCAGTTAGAGCCTTATCTTGGATCTTTTCCATGTAATTTCTCTTGTCCGATGGAGGAAGTCAAAGATTAGTTAAGAAAACGGATGTTGAGTTGGCAATAAAACCTCTGCATCCGACTTTGATAGGAAATACATTCGTTATCCGGCCATTTCTGACACATTGTCCTCACAGATCTTCTTATTTTTCTTACTTACGCTGATGTGCCCAGTCGAAATTTTCTTCATAAGGGACCGTTAACTCAATAACGAAAACTTTTTTTGCTTTAACGGACCAAATGACAATATGCTATTCTGATTCTTTCATCAGTCAATGTTTTTGGCATGACGTCAACTTATTTAATTATTGCATTATGCTTTTATTTCTCTAATTCAATTAACTATGTTGAATATTAAAATTTTGAAAATAATAATGGGGCTCAATCATTCGGATCCGAAAAAGTCTTTATTCAGACTATATCCAATTCTAGCTGTCCGACGCTAACACGAGGAGAGAGGAAGACCTTGTTAAGGTATATGCATGAATCTTGCTTCCAGATTCAAGGAGGCACCCACCCTCCCCAGACCAACGTCTAACCTAACTTGTCTCTTTGGGTTTCAAATTTCAACTCTCTTAAACGACTGTCTGCCAGAATTCAAATTTATCTTTTTTATAATTAATCTATTAATTATCTCATTCAGCTAATGCTATAAAGACAAACCTTTCGATGTGATGTCATCTTCCAAATTATTGCATCATACGATCATAAACTTGTATTTCTTACCCAGATAACATACACTCGATTTTTTATGTTCAATATCCTGTCTAGAACTATTTGGGCATGGCTAATCCTGCACAAGTATAAGCCTATTACCTTTTTGCGATTAAGTGCACTTACACCCAAAGATTTTAGCTAACTTACAATTTTACCAAACAAAATAAATTTTAACCAAATAAAACAATTAATATTATCACTTATCTCCCACATTATTTTACATTTCTTACGGCAGCTGACGAATACCTGATTTGTTTAGTTTTAAGGACATCCTTTCTAGAACCTTATTTTGACATGAGATGACTGTCGTTTCATCCCGAACGCGTGCAAATATTACAGAACCTGACCTTAGGGACAAGTACACTTATTGGTCTAATTGTCTGTGAGACCGGGGTTCAATCCCAGGTAGAGTCATACCAAAGACTCAAAAAATGTTACTTGATGCCGCCTTGCTTACCACTCAGCACTATAAGGCAAGGATCAAGGGTAAAGTGGAGCAGGTGTAAAGCCCTCCCCTACACCTCAGTGTAGTAGCTATTGAAAAGGGAGCCTTCTGGTTGCCTTTACTTACCTTTTTTTACATATTTTACCAAATAATCAATATAATTAATTATCACTCTAATTATTTTACATCTCTTTCTTTTTCTCTCTGTCTGTCTGTCTGTCATACAAGCACAAACACGCATGCATTTGTACACACACAAATAAAACCATAATGGATTTTAACCATAACAACGCTGATCCACGCAACGCCCAGGAGCTCCTACCCTGAATAAGATATAATGCAATTTGATATTCAGGCTCTTCCAGGCAAAAAACAGTAATCATCTTTAAAAAAATTAAGATCAATTGTCTATAATTGCAATCCGTAACGAGGTGACCTGGCTAAGCAGAGGGAATCTGAAGAGTGGGACAGAATCTTTCCTAATAGCAACAAAAAATCTCTTAAGCACAATGTCAAAGCAAAAACCATGTCAAAGCAAAACTTTTCAATACACAAAGGAATTGCAAGTATATGTTATGTGGTGAGAGATATGAAACAGTTAATCACATAATAAGCGAATGCAACAAACAGACACAAAATGAGATCGAGAGTGGTATGACAGGGTGGGAAAAGTGATCTATAAAGAATTGTATTTGACTTAAAATTAGACTATACTAACAAATGGTATATATACAAACCAAAAAGTGAGATACAAAAAATTCTCCAAGACTTTGAGATAAAAACAGTTCCGCTAATCCTGGCCAGATGATCAGACTTGCAGTTAATAAAAAAGAGGAACAGAATCTGTCATTTTCTATATTTCGAAAAAAAAAGATAGATAAATACTTGAATCTCGCCAGATAGCTGAAAAAATACGATGATACTAAGTGTAGTTTGTGCTTCTCAAAGTCTGATATCAAAGGAAAAACTGAAACCTTCGGTCCGGCTAAAATCAGCTAGAATACTGAGAAGAGTCCAGGAGACTTGAGGAGACTTGCGGTCAGTCAAACTTCAGAGAAAAATTCACGATTAAAACTGGATTTAAAACTTGCATAGAGTGAAAATAATAATCATAATAGTAATAGGTTTAATTGTGAGCAACAGCGCTGTATAAATGAGAATTTTCTGACGAAAATTCAGGCCACCCGAATATATGTACTTCTTGGCAGCGATTTCTAAGGGTTAACTTTAATTTATCCGAGAGGAGAAGCTTAGAAAATTCTATGTTAGGAATTAGAATTTTAGTCAATAGATTTTAATTTTCTAAAAGACGTTTACTGATTCTTGCCAACAAGAAATGAAATTGACGTAGACAGTTCAATTAGAGAAATCAAACAGCGGGTTGTGTTTTCGTCATCCCTTCATTGGTAATGCAAAAACTAGAAACAACACTTTGTTGATTCTTTAGTCTTGTCATTTGCTCCTCACAAGGGTCGTTAACTCTAGGACAAAATGGAGTGTACACTTAGCATAATTCTTGATAAAAAATACCGAACTGCTAAAAGATGATAGAATATACTAGTTAAAATTATGTAAAAAGTGAAAGTATAATAACGTTGGCAATGGCCAAGGTTGATCGAGGAAAGAAAAGAAATATATTTATAGGCGTGATTTAGGCTGCTGAAATAGTAATGGCTCACATAGCAGAGTCATTAAAACAACTGATGTTGCAGATTCCTTGAAGCAAAAAGTGGATATGAATTTGTGTCTCACTGAGTGAGCGTTGGTATATGCTGTCGTGGAAAAAACGAATCAGGTGACCTATAAAAACAACACTTGGAATATAAATGAAAATTTAAGTCAATAATAATAATGATAGATATAAAGATAAGTTCATTTTCCCCCAGATCACTTTTTGTCCCTGTCGATAGGGCTTACAATAGACTGACTGCATCCCCTGCAGAGGGGTAAGACCCTCACTGAAAGAAATGTCCTGACTAGGACTCTAAACGTGATTTGGAGGAGAGGCTTCTGTTCTGGTATTCTGGGAGGTGTCGAGTACACAATCGTTGCCATTACTCTCAGGTCCACTCAAACCCGAAGTGGTATAACTTGTTAGCGTTCTGTCTACGATTCGAATAGATGGCTCGAAAATTATTCGTATTATATAAGAATATTAGGTATCATATAACTGTGTGAAAATTGTTTATATTGTTAAGAAGCTACAGAAAATATGTAAATATAAACCTACAATGCATGTAATTCTCTTACCCCAAACGCACTCACATACACGTTCAAACACAGACACACTCACACAAACACAATATTAGGCTAAGGTCTGCTAAAAATAATTGACTTCTCACATGGCCAGCTCTATGTGGACATAAGCAGATTTGGAAATTCTGAGAGGTCCTGAATACTCCAAAAACGCATACATTACACACAATCGATGTTAATCAATGTTCTTTCGTAATAAAAATATCTGTTATACCAGATACTGAAAGCGACAAACACCTTAGGCATAAAAATATATTTAAACACAGAGTACTGTATGAACATTAGTGACCCTTATGAAACCCCTAAGTCTTACTAATAGGGGCTGCTGTTGGCATAATTCTGCTTTCGAGATATTTCTATTCATCATGAAAGTGTTATATTTTGACCTTCGACCCGGCCAAATATGCCATTCCAAAGTGATGCACCGGAAGGAAATGACACATCCCAATGGCCAGTAATCAAAAGAAATCGGGTAGGCGGAAATTGGCTGACGAAATGGGACGAGGTAAAAAATCCCACGATAAACTCATAGACTGATGCACCGGAAGACAGTGACCTCTGAACAGCATGACAGTTATTTCCGCTTGATGACGATCAAACATGCCATTCCAAAGATTGAGTGGTCGATTGAGTGGACGTTGAACTATTATATAACTCAGTCAAGACTAGAAGTCAGACAGTTGGAGTTAGAGACGAGATGTGATAGGGAAAGCCACGCCTGGCCGAAGGGGCCCTTGGACCCCTTGATAAGTTGGGGTCCAGAGAAGTTGCTGATAAGATGTGGTAGGGAAACCCACATCCGGCCGAAGGGGCCCTTGCGGCCCCCAGTAGTTTCGAAGACCCGTTGGTGACAAGATATGGTAGAGAAAGCCAGCACTCAGCAGAAAGCTGAGCCTCTGGGCCTCCGTTTGAGCAGCCCTGGAGAACGAGAAAGACACAACGCTGGCGGCCATAAGAGTGGGGGTCAATATATTGGAGTTATGTACGGTCTCCAGCTCCCTCTCACACGCAAACCTTGAGTAACCCTTTTCGAACCCTTACAATAAAGTGCGAGGTACATATTTTTTAAAGAAGTCTTCACCCGTTTGTTTATCATTGCGTCAGTCTGTATTCCGCATATATATGTATTATGTGTTGGTATAGTTAATCATGGTCATGGTTATTGAGTGGCTACACAAAATATTATAAAAGTAATCATGAATTCCAGGTTTCTAAAGCATTCTGGGTAAGACATCATCATCATCATCGTGTCGTGCTAGTAGCACGGATATCCCTGACCTTCCCTCGCCACTTTTCCCTACCGTTCATCGCCTCAGGCAGGTCTTCTGGACAACATACTGTATCCTCACATAGTTGCTGAATGTATGTTCGTGCTGGTCGTCCTGCTTTTGCACGGCCATGTGTGGGGGTCCATATGAGTACATCACTTATGAGTTCGTCCCTGCTTCTCCAGCAGTGTCCTGCATGTCTGGTCCGTCTAACTTGAATAATTTTCGTGATAGGAGGCAGGTGGCCGTACAGTTGGTGTCTTGTGGGGTGATGCCGCCGGGACTTGTTCAAGATTGCTCGCAGCATTCTTGTGTAATTGCCATCTAGCTTCTTCTCTAGCCGCTTCGTTAGCATCCATGTAGTGCACCCGTATAGCAGTATCGATGTGACCGCTGCCTGGAAGAAACTGCGTTTCATTTTATCGGTTAGGTCTGACTTCCATATAATCGATAGCCTATTGATAGCTGTCCATGCTTTCGTTAACCTCGTGTCGATGTCCTTTTCGGTTGATGCGACGCTGCTTCCTAGGTAATTGAATGTGTCTACTAGTTTAAGAGGGGTTCCGTCTAGAGTGGAGATGTCCCCCGTTTGATTATAGCACATATATTCCGTTTTGTGTGCATTGACATCGAGACCTATACCTGCGGCTGCTCGTTCCAAACTATGCAGTAGTGCTTCGGCTTGGCTGGGTGTGACATAATGATCGAATACCAAAACTAGCTTTGATGACACAGCGATTTGAATTCTTTACTGATCTGACATATATTCCTCACACAACTTGCTGCATGTTGCTGCCTAAATATTTCTTTGTCTTTAATTTTTATTTCATCCTAGAAAATATATTTTCGATTACGACTCTTATGTTCTTAAACTTTCAAGGAATTCATTTCAACTTTGTAATTCTACCCACATTTAAAAATATATCGTGTAAACACAATTATTTGTCAAGTCATTTTCCTGGATATTGTGAATCCAGAGAGTCACAAGGAATAACATTTCACAGAACAGCCATACACAAAAAAGAATCGAATAATGTTTGCCTATGAAGTTATTACAACGAGAAGTGAATGCGGATGAAGAAAAATATTCATATTTGTGATATCGTTTATTTTTTTACTTTATTTTCCTTTTTGGTCCTTTTTTTTTTTTTTTTTTCAGAAGAACAATATCACGAAGTGATTATTGTCCTCTAAAATTAGATGTTTCAAGAAGGGAGATTTTTTTCAGTGTGAGATAGATGGAAAGACGAAGCTGTGTCGCAGAAACAGAGAAAAAGGATTCGTTCATCTAGAAACGGGCAGAAATTATTGGCACTTCTGTGACTGAAGAGGAGATGCAATTGAAATATTTCCTATTAAAGGATAATCGACAAAGCAAAAAATAAGATAGAACAACATATGTAGATAGATAAAGGTATTCATCTAATGATGAGTACGTGACGAGAAGTATAAGTTTATAGTTATGTACTTATAGAGGTACGAGTTATATCTGAAAAGTAATGAAGCTTTTTTATGTTATGTGAGCTATAGGCGAAAGAGGGATATGTGTTATCATCTATCATGCTAATTTGGGAGTATATATCTTTAAACATAGCTTTCTGCAACAAGTACATTTTTTCGCATTCGTTTTTTATACCTCATTTTCCGGCTGTGCAGTTATGAGCGCAAAGGAACGAACGATGATCACGAAACAACAAATAAACTTTGGCCCAGTTGGCAAATCTCCCTCAAAAATATTTAAAATGTTTCAGTACATGTTTGGAGATAATAACATGTTGGGCACACGTGTTTTTGAGGAGCACAAAAGGTTTAAAGATAGATGAGATGAAAGATAACTCCTGGCATAGGAGACCTTTAACAAGCAGGACAGAGGTCAATGTCTAGTGTAGGCAGTTGGCGTGTGGCGATCCTCGGTCTGAACTGTCGCAAGTCAGCTGGATATAAAAAAAAGGGACTGTGTGGTCATGCGGAAAGTTTGCACAAAAATAGTGCCAAGACTAAAGAATGATGATCAGAAACAGCGCTGCAAGCCAGGACATCATGGACCGTCTTCAAACTGAACCAGAATTGCTTCATAGAGTCACCTGTTATTATTAGACATGAATCTTTGTGCGCAAACCAGAAACCAAGTGCTAGAGTAATCAGAGGAAATCTCCAATGTCCCAGAGGAGGAATAAACCAAGCCAGTTAAAATCAAAAGTCAGACATGTTGTTAACGTTTTTTGATGTGAGGAGGGTATTGTCCATTGCGGATATTTGCCACAAGGTCAGACGATCAATCAGCAAGTCTACAAGAGATCCTGTGGTGAATGCTTCTCTCATGCATGAGAAGAGAAGAGAGCTGAGGTAGGACAAATAGTGCTGGTTTCATAAAAAAGCTTCCAACTCACATCGCTCGGGGCAACCGGTAGTTCCTGGTCGAGTGGAACATCACTGAACTGGTGTTACATATTCGCAATTAAAGCTATGTGCGAAATGGACATATAATGTTCATTACGATAGAACATAGGAATCTCGGAATTCGAAAACACGTAACGACTTCTCGTTCAGGTACGAAACCTTTTTATTAACTTTGAATTGAGCTCCAAAAGTCGATCTTTCTCGTTTGGCGTCTAATTCTCAACTCTCTCTTTCTTCAAATTCTCACACAAACCTCCGCGCGCTTCCGGTGCATGACGTCACTCGCACTCCGTCACCCGTTTTGTCTCGGAGTATTGTGACATCTGAGTGACACCTCCATCCGCCTGTGCGCGCCCGCGTTAATACCTGCATCAATGTTGCACCTAACTAACCCATGTGCTGAGCCGAAAGGTTCTCAGCCTAACTAAACTCAAAGGCATAAACCGAAATCCCTGGGCTATTATATAACACTGGAAAAACCTCCGAATTTACCGGATATCACTGTGTGACTGTTTTCTCTTAACCAAATTCAAGGGATCATCAAGAGGGTTTGTTTTAATGGTGCACGGGCTATCAGGTGGGCAGTAATGACGATGAGAGACATTCCAAAAGACTCTTTAAAGCAGTGTATGGAATTGTGGCAGAGAAGAATAACAAAGTGAATTAGAGTCACGGGGAATTACTTTGCCGGGAAAACAATGTAGTTACTTATTTGGAATTGAATTATATCGCTTGTGATACCAGTACCGCTATTTTTCAAACAAGCATTGAATCTGTTAACACACAAACACACACACACACACACACACACACACACACACATATATATATATATATATATATATATAAAGGAAAGAAGATGGCAGTAACGAAAATAGAATGTACTTGATTCACTAGTGGTCTAGATTCATCAGAATAAAAGTGAATATATTACAAAAAATACCTTGCTATATATATATATATATATATATATATATTGATGTATCCTTTGGCGATATGATTGTTAACCAAAACTCAAAATCATACAAAATAATTTTAAATATAATCTTGGGGTTTTGACATTCTAATTAAATAAGTTTTGTTTTTTTTTCATTTGAGCACCAAAAAGCAGCTCTATTTCTATTATTGATTTCATTTCGGAAGATGATGATCATTGTGCCACGTGCCTCTACTTTTCGGCAATTTGTTTACTCAGAAACATTTCTGTAAGTTGTTCACTTAGGAAGAAAAGATGTATCATTCTTCCAAATAAACCAAAACGTTTTTCTTAATAAAGACAAACTCGAACAACACTGGAATATTTAATTTTTTCATATTAACGAAATACTGACAATTTAGAAAATGATAACGCTCGATGTGAACTTTTATTGCAATTATATAAAGGAAAAATATTGGTGCCATTAACCACGAAAAAAATTAGCCAAAAGGTATAATATTGGCGACAAATTTTCCTACATTTGATTGCTTGGGCAAGAGTTTTTCATATATAAAATTTGTGATTACGCGGTGCAAATAAAAAGTCTTACATTCTTAGCAAAAGAAAGTTTTTAGTTTGTTGAATATCTAGTCCTTTTTTTTTTATTAATCTTACCATGAATGAATATTTGTGTAAAGTTAAATAGAGAGAAGCAAACGTTTACCAGACAGGAAAATGATACTCATAATGAGCTCATAGAGCTTCTCTCCGGAGTAACAAAACAGTGAATGATAACGAATAAAAACTTAGCCAAATGATATTCAATTATTCTGTACTGCACACCTGATGTTGGTCATATTGGAGAACTGACAATGTTTGTTCGTCTTGTTGATGCAATAAAAGAATTAGATGAGATGTCTGAGCCTGAAGTTTTCATAAAAGAATAACTGATCAGGAGTGTCACAAAAGAAAGCTACTGGTGCCTTCAGAACTGTCAATGGTTAATTTAACTTGAGTTATATGATATACCAGATCCGCCATTGGTGGTTATTATGTCGAGATATACCAAAAACCATATGGTCAAGTTGCTAATGACGCTTCGCACATGTACAGGAGGAAGATTTTATCAACAGATTTAATCATGCCCCACAAAAGTTCAACCAGCTTCCGATCACCTCTAGATAGGTTAATAGAATACGCTGACATTATTCCCAGCAGAGGAGTAGGCATCCTTCTCAAAAGGAAAAGTAGTGTGTCCAATTGTGGGGTTCCAGTTCTGGAGATCTGGGTAGTGTGGAATGCTTCTTCGTGCACATGCTCCTGAGTCCATTCCGGCTTACAGTGGAAATACTTATTAGTATCACATTTGTGGATCAGTGGATCTGTTTCAAAATTATTAGTATTATATTGGAATACTTGAAACGTCATAATTTGTATTGAGTGTGAATAGTTGATGCCATATAACAATGAATTGTCAGTATTTAGAATAATTACTTAAAAGTATTCAAAGTTGGCGACCTTAGCCGAGAGGCCATTGGCCTAATGAGAAGAGTGTTTGCCAATGGTCCAGGATACGGGAGTTCAATCCGAGGTCGAGTCATATCAAAGACTCCACAATGATACTTGATACCGCTTTGCTTAACGCTCAGCATTGTAAGGTAAGGATCAGGGGTAAAGTGGAGTAATCCAGAGATTGGAGTAGCGCCCTCCCCTACACCTCGGTGTAGTAGCTATTGAAAAAGGAGCCTTTGGGTCACCCCCGACTATAGTTGCCAACTTTACTTTTTATAATTGTTTATTAAAGATTATTATCAGTTACTCGAAACCATATTACATATGACTCTTATTGAATATAAATACTTGAAACTATATAATTATTAGTATTACTTAAAAATACTTGAAACCGTTCAACTGTGTGCAAATTAATTGTTTTAGATAAGAATGCCTAATATCATATAATTGTGCGCAAAAAGCTTTTAGGAAACAACATATAAAATATACAATGTATAAAAATGTACAATGAACGCTGTTTCTTAACATCTCGACACGGAATTAGTCTAGAAAGTTTGACATGCTATTTAAATCAATTAATCCATCTATTTAAACTGATTGAATACTGTTGTAGAGAAGAATTGTTCATTCTATACCGAGGGGTGTTAACCCCTATGTATAGAATGGATTATTCTTTTTTAAATAAAGCCTTGAAGGTTTTGGCCAAGCATTGCATTTCCTAGCGTGACTTGGCCCACCCGTGGGCATTATGCTACTTGACTGGGATACATTTCGGTCGGCCGTGTTGGCGAGTCATGTTCCGTCAGGGTGTGTCCTTGCTCAGGTGACCGTCGGTAATGACCGGCATCTTCGAGCCTCAGGGGGCCGTCCCCCTTAGGTTTTAAGCCTTTTCGGAGGGGTTGGGTTTATCGCCTGGCACCTGATACACCTCTCTTTAAGGGAATGCCGACAGGGCCCGAGATATTTTTGGGACTACCGGGGGCGTGTGGGCCATGGCCCTGCGCCTATGCCCACCTAAAAACCGGCCTTATGACCCTCTTGTACGCTTGGTGGGGCGTAGGACAAATGTTATTCCTAGCGTGAATTGTACGTCTTTTTAAAAAAAGTTAGGATTCGAGTTATTATTTCAATGACCCACCCAGTAACATTACAATAAATGCTAAGATAATAAACGAAGAAGGGTTCCATGTTAGTTTTCTCTTTTGTTGATTTTTTGTGGGGGTGGGGTCTGATCATTTAACACTCACTCAGCTCTATCTTTGTTTCTCTCTCAAGTACTTACGATCATCATCAATATCATCATGACACTTATGTTTGATTTTAACCTCCTAACAAACTCAATTCCCTTGTAAACCGTTGGCCTGAACATATTTGACGCCGTACACAATCGATCAAGTTCCTTATCTTGGACATTTCCGGATCTAATTCCTTGTCGTTTACGCTTCGCAGTAATATCATTTATCACACGTCCACGCTTCCGCTATATAAAACCAAAATAAACACTTGTGTTGTTGCATAGTCACAACTATGATACATATACATGCGGAAACATAGTCAACACAATAATGACGAACGAACACGCTTCTTTTGAAAAATATACCTCTTACACTTTATTCGAAATCGTTGCGAAAGGGTTACGAAAGGGTTATGTGTGAGAGGTGAGTTAGAGACTGAACAAACTGCAACATATTGACCCCCAATTCCTTTGTCTTTCGCAGCACTTCTTTCTCGTTCTGCTGGGCTGCTCAATCGGGGGTCCTGAGGGCCCATGGCCCACTGCTAGGTGCTGGTTCTATCTACAGCATCTTTTCTCCAATTAACTGAACTTCCTGTCGCACCGGGTTATATTTTGTTTGACACCCACCTGCTTCCTGTGAGCGTCGCAACTGCACCCAATTCAACCCATCCACAGTCAAGGTTATACCCTGATATCCTCGACCTGATGCACCTGTTCCTCGATTGACGTCTAGGTCGAAGGTCAATATGTTACAGTGTTCATTATTATTATGGCAGTAACATGGAAGGAAAAGGACATAGCGTACGAAAGATACCATTTGTCCCATTTTGTGTTAGGTCAGGGAAATTTAAAACTATCCGAGAGCAAAACAGTTAAAAGTATTTGCACAAATAGAGTTTGAACTTGCTTATAATGATGACCAGCTGGTTAGCCACTGCACCACGATGAATTCCCTCATGCTTCCTTGAAATATATCAATAAATATGTGAGTGTGTGTGGCGGGGTGAAAGTCAGAAGAATAAAATCTCACTACTCACTATTCACAAGTTTCCATTTTTTTATAATGAATTAAGTGAGGATCAAAAAGCACATATGGGGGTGACCTGAATAATATTTCTCTTCCCTATAACTAAACATTCGTAGTCGTCATCTCACTTGATGAAGACTACATCACACAAAAAAATTTTATCGGGCGCCAGTTGGCTTAGCAAGTACTTTATCTCATAACAACATCTTGACACTCGTCCCAATAATATATATATATATATATATATATATATATATATCTGTGTGTGCGTGTGTGTGTGTGTGTGTGTGTGATTATGTTTGTTTAACTAAGGCTATTTGCTTGTTTTGAAAGAATATCGCTGAAATTATTTATCGATTACAAAGCACTGAAATATTAACGATAGAAAGCTGGCTTGTACCTCTTCATATATATATATATATATATATATATATATATATATATATGATTGAGTGCGCTTGTGCGCGTGCGTGCGTGCGTGTGTGTGCGCACCTGATATTTGGACTTTCGCCCGTTAAGCCATTGTTGACAATACCCTGCACCCTTAAGGTCTGAAACCCTCAAACAGAATTAGTCATGTTTTGGACACTTTCCAACGGTTTTCTTTTGTATAGAATTGGCTTATATCTACTGAAATTCAGCCTCACCAATAAAGCCACCTGATTTCAAAATATCCTCTCAGCCCTCTGCCAATCATTTGAACTCCATCCCAGTCCTTGTAGAAGAGCTGCTTTTTGTAGATTAAATTTACATTGATCATTTTTCATTAGCCGGAAAATCTGAACATGCTTGTCTCTAAATTAATTTCTGACATTTCATCGTTTCATTCTTCGCTGCAACCTGTTACGGTAATATCTGAAAATTATTCGTCAATTTTCATATTTACAAACTTTTGCTCAAAACTTATTACATACATGCATATAAAGATAATCCATGATTCAACTTATATAATTCAATGACTTAAAGATAGTACATATATATATATATATATTGATGCAGTAATATCTGAGCGAATAAAAATTGACATGATTCCATTTTTTCATTATTATCATTTTCCCTCTTAGCAAATTTCTCATACCAACTTAACACAGGTTAATTTTTCACTGAAGTTTAAGTGACAGCAAGTTTCATCAGGCCGCTATGACTCTTCTAAATGTTGTCGGTGATCATAGCAGTGATGTTCTGGACTTCTCCACTGATCTCCAAGCACCCCGTTCTCATTTCTCAGTCTTTGAAGAGTGTTCTATTGTCACAATTGGTATCCCCATGACCTTCATGTTTTACAGCTTTTTCAGCTCTCTAGCTGTTATATAATTGTGAAAGGATTTTTTTTTCTATTATCATTTTTCGTTGGTTATATCTTATCATTCGGTTTGGTTAGGTTTAGAACTATTCGGCTTAGTGCACGTGCAGGTGCACACATTGAGTGCAGTTCACGATCGAGCGCGGAGGATGTGACAATCACAAATGTCATAATAAAAAGCCCAGATAGGAAATGCGACTGGGGTGTGAATGACGTCATACCCGGAAGCGATGGGCTGAGAATTTTGGTGATTTGTGCAAAAAAAGCAGTCAGTTGAGATTTAAAGCTGGGCGAGGCGAATCCAGTTTGTAGCTAACGGGATGCGCAGCGCGTTTGTTGGGTCAGATGGAACGGTAAGCATAGTAAATATTGTGTCTCGCTCTCCTCATGTCAAAAAACCAAAAGTCTAAAAAAGTTAATAAACGTTTAGTACCTGAACTATCGAGAGTCGTCAGTGTTTCGGGATTACCTATGCATATAAATATTTTACATATCCTTATATTTTATATAACCACATTTTGGCTACAAAACATAGCAAGATGCATGTATGACTTCATTTTTTCACTTTCTTCTATTGCCAGTCAGTGATTCACTGAAACAGCAAAATACACTCGATAACACTTTTCTTTTTATAAGAGTGTCTTAAAAGTAATTTATTTTGTTGTAAACATTTAATTCAAATGTTATATATCCACCCGCATAATGCAAAGCACTTCGAAAGAATTGAGCTCTCTGGTATCCGATAGGGTATAAAAATGTAAACAAACGGACGCTGCTGCTGCTATTGCTATATAATACCTTAAAAAATTCCCTTCACCAACGTGGTACGCTTGTTGGCCGAGCGGTCTGAGACTTAGTCAAATATAAAGTTGGACGGGTTTCGATCCCTGCTTCGAGCGTCCTGCGTGTCTAGCCACACTGAAGAATTCTGATAGAACGAAACAGTCTGTCTGTTGATGACAATATATATATGTGTGTGTGTGTGTGTGGGTGTGTGAATTAGAAAATAATTTAGAACTGTTTTTCTTAAATCAAGAAAGAGCAAAAATACTGGCCAGTAGATTTGATTTGGTTGGGTTTTATGGCATATCAACCATTGTAGCTTATTTAATGCCAAATCCTCTTTATACGTATTATATATGACTTGTTAACGCATAGTTTGTAGATAATATGCAAACACATGGGATTTGGCTTGTTTAAAAACAAGCCAGATCCCATGTGTTTGCAAACAGTTAAATGATTATGAATGATTTGTATGTCAATAGTTTGTTGGTAATCTTATTTGTAAATGAGTTAGAGTTGATTTGTTTGCACATAGTTATTACTATTGTTAGTACACTCTTAAATGGTTCCAAATAATCTAACATGAATAGTTCTTTTTAGTGTTAATCATTTGTTTGCACTCTCTTAAATGGTATCGAATAATGCCATCTAACATCAATAGTTTTATTGGCACACAGTTAAATGTTTTCAAGCATCACTATGTAACACTAACAATTCAATATTGCAAATCAACACTAATAATTCCTTTCAACATTACTTACCGTTAGTACACATTCAAGTCGTTTTAAGTATTGCTATGTATCTCTAACAATCCAATTAAAAATCAGCCATTTGTTTACACAAAGTTAAATCATCAAACGGTTCTATTTCTAACAATTCGATTTAACGTTATTTCTTTGTTTGCTTAAAGTTTAAATGCCAGGCAGTTCTATTCGACTCATAGATAGGACCTATCAAGCACTACCACTCCTGGCCTGGGTGGAGCTAGGAGTGATGGCAATGAGAGGGTTATCCATATTTCCTAATCCTCCATGCATGGAGACTCACAATCAGATACCTTAATGTCACATAAGAAAATTCTTTGCGATGAGTAGCGAGCTTTACCCATCTGCAGAGATGTAAATGATGTATTCTGTTGCCCCAGTAGAGCAGGAAAAACTGTGGCCAGTAGAGCAGGAAAAACCTTCAGAGAAACTGTTATCTCCCATCCTCATGTCGGTTTCCTTAATAAAACTTTCGTGTATTGAAAAAAAATGTAAATTTCTGTTGAAACACGTGTTTAATAGAGAGAGAGACACAGAGAGAGAGAGAGAGAGAGAGAGAGAGAAAGAGGAAGAGTGAAAGAGAAAAAAATTGTCTAACCAATAATAAAACAAGTCTTACAAATTTGATAATTTTTTTTCTTTAACTTAAGTGAAAAAAATTATCGGAAAACAAATGTCATAATGTTCCTTTTCTTGATAAGAAAAAACAATTTTTTGTTAATACGTAAACATGCATTTAAACTGAGGTTAATTTTGTTCTAAACTAGACAATATATCTTGTGAATGTAAAATCTTTCCAAGGTGTATGACACTGTATAAAAGAAAAGTTGTAGGGAACGAATAAATAAATAAAAAAATTTAAAATAAAATTTAAAAAATAAATAAATAAATAAAAAGAAAACTGTTAAATTTGCAGAAACTCCAAGAGGTCTCTAACAGGAAAAGGAGATGACGCATGCGTAAAAGAAAAAAGGCATTTCCCCTTGAAAAGGGAGACCATATTATCTTTCTCTTTCAGGCAGTGTCCGTCGAACCAACAACACCATTTTGCTGTCTGGTGTTTTGGGCACCACGTATACGTCATTGGACATAGCATCGGTTAGTCCCTTCACCCAATAGCAGCCCTCTCTCTATTGGTCGGCATTATGCTGAAATATACAAAACCCACAACTGAACAATAAACTAACTCTTACCGTACTTTGACAAACTTCCAAAAGAAAAAATACCCTTATGGAAACCCGAAATATCCAAATGCGAACAAATACCTACATGAAACGATTTAACGTATTTTGACACCTTAACTGGGGGATTCAACCATTTCAATGTATTCAGGAAAAACTCCCTCATCCACGGAATGGTTGTTGAACCCAGTAAATAAAGGAAAGTATAAAAGAAACGTCTTCGTCTCTTATCTGTACTGTCTTTTCTTTTTGTATAATTCTTTTTGGGACTTTCTTGAACGAGGCATTACACCGACCAAACAACATGGGGGTAAAATATAATATAACCAAAACATGGATTCAGATATCTAAACCAATATAACCAAGGTAATACCAACGCTACCAACGAAATACCAACGCTACCAACGTAACACCAACGCAAACAAAGTAATGCCAACGTAATATAACCCTAACTCCCCACAAAATAATGTTTATGACGCTAGTGTTTATATGTATGCGAGACAATAATAACAACCAGTTAGAATTGTCATATTAGTTCAAGTATTTCTTGAGTAGAAATGTCAAAGCGAAGGATAATATTTTCCGCGTCAAATTAGTTTAGCGATGTCGAAACGAAATAAATTTCAAAAATTGAACGTTGGAAAGTAACTAAAATTCACTCAATAGAAATCAAAACGGAAGTGACTAATCAATAATTACGAATCTTTACTGCAAACTAGAGACTAGCGTTTTATTGCTTGTTAATAAGATTAAGGGAGACTAGAAAATTGATCAAAAGTAAATTAAGTTAGCTGGGATTTTAATTGGTTATAAAATCTATCTTTAATAATACCGAAGAGAAAAAAAGATTATTAAATCATTTAGGGTTGAATTCTACAAGTTTTGCGAGGCAAAATTTATTCATCGTCTAAAACTATATAGGGAACAAAAGTGGTTGTGATTTTGTAGTTTTACTATCTAACTCCTTTGTTGTTCTTCTTAAGTTGTTGAATTTTTTGTCTGTGGAAGACTGCAAAAGAATTTAAGGAAAGTATATGAGACGAAGATACTTTTGACACCAACCAATATAAGAGTTTAACGACCATTCTGCAGGCGTGAATTTTTTTCCTGAAATTAATAGAAATAGTCGCGTCTTTCAGACAAGGTCTTAAAACATACTTGAGTTATTTTCGTTGAGTGATGAGATTTAAGTCGGAGGTTATGTCCACCGGGTGTTTTTCAGCGTGGTATGATTTTAGGGGTGGCTTCCTAGCGGAATGCACAACATGTTACTTCTGCTAGGGATTAGTGCACAAGTATGTCAACCCTACCAGTAGCCGATAGAAAAAAATGTCCTTTTAGTACCAGCAGTACGGTTAAATTGAGGACAGATTTCTCTTTGTTACCATGCATGCGTGCATTTCGTTTCCTGTCAGAGGCTTCTAGGAACTGCTACATTTTTTATTTTATTTTTCTTATTTTCTTTTCTTTTTATTAATCCCGATAAATATCAAAGGCGATTAAAAAAGGTTTCAGCGTTCCATTGGGAGCTGCTGATTGGTCAAAACTATTTCTAAACGATATAGATTAAAATTCTATAGCTTCTGGAGGCCTCTTTTTGCACAAAAATTGACTCTTTTATTTATTATCGTTATCAATCAACTTTATATATATATATATATATATAGTCACTACGCCACAGATAAGATGTGACACAATGTCAATGTTTAAACAAAATAATGACGGTATTGTTTTTGCTCAACCATCCACGATATCTAAAATATCCGGTTTGGCAAAAACGCTGAATCACCCGTGACGTCAGACAACAAAACATTGTACATACATCATGAGTGAACTTGGGTTACTAACACCAACTATTTTTTCGAAAGGAGTTAATTCTGCTAGCCTTTTAGAGACAAAATTATAATCACAGGATAAAATATATCTCTGCAAATGTACCTCTGCAAATTATTATGAAGTATCTCATCATTACTTATATTCAATAAGGGAACTACCTGTATGCAGAAATACATCACTCGACCAGCAGAGTAGCAGCCGCTAACGCTATATAAACACAACAGGCAGTACTAAAAGTCGATTGGCAGCCAGGCTTTAGCTTGGCACCGCCACACAGGGCCAATGACAGATTTGAGGGCGAATGGCAACCGATTTCAGCTGGGCCACTTTCAGGTGGGCGATGATGTCATTGACAGCATTGTACAGCACTGGACCTCTTACTCCAGTTTAAGCTATAATCAGGCATCCGTGATTGGACTCATGTGTTGACCTTGTCATAAATCTTGTCTGGTTGGAGGCAGAGACAAATATTGTTTGGCATCCCGGCTAATCCCGGATGAGAAGTAGGATCTGTTACCACTCCCAGTGGCATGAGGTCTGCGTCCTCTTCCCTAAACTAAGCTGCCGAACGTAAGGTCTGCGTCTTTACCACTTGCCGAAGCAGAAAACGTGGAATCCTACCAAACACAGCTGCGGACCCAGCACAGCCAACCAGACCAATCACAGCTGCTTTTTTCTCATTCAAATAGATCTTCTCAGAGCTAATCTCAGAAAGTCTTATAATCAAACAGCTCTTCTAGAGCTAACCTTGGAATGTCTTCTGAGATCATTTTTGGTCTCCTCACTACACCTTTTCTGGCATATACCATGAGACGATGACGCAGCATCCAGCACCAACTGCAGACGAGCACGAGCTTAACCCAGCATCCGTTCCTGCGCAACCAAGCAACAGCATTTGCAGCATCTAGTCTACGAGTGACTCTCAGCTTGGACTAGAACCCACACTCGAGGCCACATCAACACTCACCAGCTTCACCAAGGATTGAAAAAACCGAGACATCGATCACACAGCCTCTGCAACCAGCATCGGAAGCATCTAGCCCACGGGCTACTCATTGCTCGGACTAGCACCAGTACTTCAAGGCCACTTCGACAACCCCCCACTGGTTAACCAAATTACTGCACAACCGGGACATCGATCATCAGGACTTTGCAACCAATGCGTCGACATCATTGACCCTCACCAGCAACATCTACCACTTGACTATACAGCAACACGTAATATCTGCACTAAGCACAGAGACCATCTTCACCTGCAAGACGCGCTGTTGCTACAAACTAATAGACAGCTAAGACTTTCTACAACACAGACTTTCGACACCCAACAGAGGCTACACCGACGTAATACAACAACTGCGATTCCTACACCAATAAACCTTTTGTGTAAGAAAACCTGAATTTAAACTTTTTCACTTGCCTCTGTCATTTGTCCAGTCCTCTGTCAAACAACACAAACAACATACAACCTATTCACAGGATCGACATTTTTATAAACCGGTCCCGCGACAATTGTTTGAATTTAGATATTTTTCTAATACTTTTTGCATTATCAAGGGTAAATAATTAGTATTTAAGTAATGCTATATTCGATGGTTAGTTTGAATGTCAGAAAAGAAGGTTCTGAGAAAGTGTTTTCCACATTTTGACTGTCGGTTTACTTAAATAAAAGTTTATGTCAAGGGTTCTTTTGAGGGGTACAGAAAAACGGTTTGTTGATTGTGAAAACAATTGCATCCTACTCCGATGTTGTGGCATTTCAGCGTGATTTTATTTTCTTACAGACCCTGGTTTGCGTACAACATATTACCTCAGAAGAGACTGTGGCTGACTAACTGACGTCATTTGCCTTTATAAAGCGAGTGAATTGTTCCGAGTGAAGTATACTTTAGATCCTTCCGACGGAGGTCTGGTCGAAAAAGCATTTCAGGTCGAATGGTTGTTCCGTATTACTTCATATTATGTTCAAATCCTGAGTTATTTGCCGATGTGATGAATAGAACTTCTTGTCTGATATTCAGCAGACGAGATTTATTTATTTACATTATTTGTGATTTATGTGTGAAAGACTTCCGGTTTCAACATTTTTCTCCATATATTTGGTTAAACACAAACATATTCCTTAAAAAAATGTTGTCAAAATAGAGCTACTATTCATGATAAAGTATTTATGATATATTGAAAGGGATATCATTTGTAGGAATAAATAGATTTTAGTACAATGTATATTATGAACGTCAATGATCATCTTACAACATAAATGTTTTGTAAATTAGGATTAGAGTTTAGATTTGGTAAGTAAAACTAGATCAATGTTGAAGATAATGAGTTGTAAAATTTGGAAAGAGTTCGCGGAGATAAAATCCCGGTGAAGAGATGGTGCCGAGTTCATGTCAGGAAAAGGAAGAAATCTGACCCAAAGTGATAGGAACTACTTTATTATCGGTGTTGCAACCTTCCTCTAGATCAGCCTCAAAAACAGGTATACATGAAGCGGTATTCACGATTCCTTTAAGAAAGATATTCTTTATAAAAGTTAGAGCCCTCTTGGAAATTTAGGTCACTACTTGTTGCTCTGTTGGTTATCAACTGCTTGACTCTTTTCAAAAATCCATTACTCTCGTGTAACCGTTTCTCAAACATACCTCGATAGTTCTCATGATTGACATTTTGTTGTTCGTCAGGCTTCCTGGTAGTTGAATTTTTCCACTTCATTACTAGTTATTATAATTCCCCATTTAAAAATTCCAAACATAAAATATAATAGTTCAGTTTGGTATTACATTTACACTGAATTCATGTTTGTATAAATTCAATACAAATCTAATTCACGCATTTAAAATATGCTAATTTTGATTGCTTTTTATTTAGCAGTAAATAAACTAGTTGCAGATTAGGCTGAAAACAAATTTATTTTATAATTACACTTTTATAAAAAATTCACATAACAACAAGATTATATTATTTATATTAAGTCCTAATCTCTTCATCATTGTTCTACAATTGAAACGATTAAAGAATGTTTTTCTTAAAAATCATCAAAGAATTATTACGTAGTCTCTAAAAATATTGGACCTTTATCTGTAGATGATGAATTACACAATATCTTTCTTCATTTCTTCTTTTTTTTTGTGCTAGGTTTTCAAACATTGGTTGACACTGTAAATGCACTTTTTATAGATTGATTAAATCATCATCATGATCATCGTGTCATGCCGCGAGCATGGATATCCCTGACCCTCTCTCGCCGCTTTTCCCCATCGTTATTCGTCTCTGGAAGGTCTTCAGGGCTACATCCCATATCGTCACATAGCTGCTGTATGTATGTTCGAGGTGGTCGTCCTGCTTTTGCCAGGTCATATGTGGGGGTCCATAGGACAACATCACTCATGAGTGTCCTGCATATCTGGTTCGTCTAACTTGAATAGTTTTCGTGATGGGAAGCAGGTGGGCGTATAGTTGGTTCTTTGTGGGGTGTTGCCGCCAAAACTTATTCAATATTGCTCACAACATTCTTGTGTAATTGCAGTTTAGCTTCTTCTCCAGCCGTTTTGTTAGCGTCCAAGTGGTGCATCCATACAGCAGTGTCGACACGACCGCTGCCTGGAAGAAACTGCGTTTCATTTTATCGGTCAGGTTTGATTTCCATATGATCGATAGCTTATCGATTAAATCATAAAATGATAAATAGAATGACAAATGTAAAAGTAATCTATAAAATTTAGATGCTGGAAATACAAGTTAACAAGATGCTATTTTATACCTTAAACAAATATATGGCATTGCTGGCACTTGAAAAAAATTGGCAGAGATGAAGACCAAATTAAGAGATGAAGACGAGTTCACATCAAGAAAAGCAAAAAGTCAGATGCTTGGAACGAAAGATGTGTTGTTTGAAAAAAAAACGTACCTCTACTCGATAATGTCAGGCCAGTTCCACTAGTCCCGAAATTCTAGTTGTCACTTGCCACTCTTCTCAAAGCTCGTTAAATGACAGGCTGATCTTTAAAAAAAGAACTCGTTCGCTTGAGTGACAGTTTCTCGTACTCACCACGAATGTTCTCGTATTTTACTCTTTACTCTTAATCAAACAGACGGGAAACAGGTTTATCAGCGCAACGATATGGCCTCTAAATTATGAATAATTTGTTTTGAAAATAAAATCTTGCCGTCGAATCATTAGTATAAGTTTATCATCCATTGACTTTATAACAAATCTGATTTTCTTCAAAACTGATATCTTCCACATTTTTAAAAATACTTTTAACTGAAGTTTTTTTTTTATTGCAAATTGATAGCAATTATCATGCATATTATTCTTCTTTGTGTTTCTCCAGAGATTTTCAAATGAGTCGAGATCAGGAGAAAATCGTAGCTGGCCCAAAGATTTACCCTTTCTAAAACCCATTTTTGTCAGCTATGCGGCCGTTCTGTTGGTGGGGCTAAAACTTCCCCTTGACTATATCCCCAGCAGGGAGGAGAGAATCTTTCCCCTAAACTGCATCAGATAATGAGGCTTCGGTTCTGAAGAACGGGGAGTGGTGCGAACCTTTTCATTGCCATTAATGACAGCTCCATTCGAAACGGAAATCTGTGAGATTTCTATCTATGGGTCAGCTTAAAAATTGTTCCTATTTGATAGGACCGTGTGCAAAAAGGAACAAATAAATACACTCTTGAGCTCTTAAACTCTAAAGAAGCATCTATACATAAAATATAAATATGAACATAGAATGAATGCGATTCTCTGACCTCTTGGCATTAAATGAAGCTAAACCCGACATGCCATTAAAATAGATTATTCAATTGACCGACCAAATACTCGGTCGTTGAATGTGAATGGTGTAATAGTGTTGCGTTCTGGTTAGTGAACGCTTGTAATATTAAATTAAAGACAAACCACGATATGAGAGGAAATAGAGATATATTCTCAAGAAAAAGTATATACAATAGAGAGACTATTAGTAAACAATAACATAAGATTATTGAATACAGAATAAAGATATAGTCCAACGATAGTATTGGCTTCCGTTATTACGGTAGAAAGTAAGGTGATCTAGTGCGATCTCCAGTCTCTAACACTCTAATACACTTCCTATAAGAAGCTGCTCTTCACCTTCTAGTCTGCCCTGGTATTAGTAGCTACTGCTATATATGGCAGAGAGACTACTTCATTGTGTGGAAAAAGGTGGGTGATACCCCAAACATACTTAATTGTATTAAAAGTATTTTTCTTTATGGACTTAGATGCTTACTCCTAAACCAAAATTGTTATTTTAAAAGACCCAATTCATTCCTGGTATCAAAGTCTTAATCCATTTTTAAAAAAATTATGTTTCAACGAAATCATCTCCTTCAATTCATCCTTTGCTGACGTCTTAGTCGTACAAGATACTGCGCTCTCTTTGCAAAACCAACGTTCACTCCATCAATCTTGTCCATCAAAGTTTGCTCGGAACACCTAAGTTAATTATTTTTCACTCTTGAGCAAGTCCTGGCGGCAACACCCCACAAGACACCAACTGTACGGCCACCTGCCCCCTATCACGAAAACTATTCAAGTTAGACGAACCAGACATGCAGGACACTGCTAGAGAAGCAGGGACGAACTCATAAGTGATGTACTCTTATGGACCCCCACACATGGCCGTGCAAAAGCAGGACGACCAGCACGAACATACATTCAGCAACTATGTGAGGATATGGGATGTTGTCCAGAAGACCTACCTGAGGCGATGAACGATAGGGAAATGTGGCGAGAGAGGGTCAGGGATATCCGTGCTACCATCACGACATGATGATGATGATGAATTTTATTTAATTTTCATCCCAGCTACTTAAACCATCAGTCTAAGGCGAGTAGCAAACAACAAAGGGGATACTAGTTTGAATACCTTTTTTACTGCGGAAGACATATGGGATGACAAATTCAATTCTGGCAACGAGAACTATCTTTAGCAAAAGATAAGATTTAAGAATTAACCTTATTCCTTATTTTTCTGCGAACAACTGTTATTGTTATGAATGGTGTATTTTGGAAATACATTCCCAAAATTCATTAGATTAATTAATCATTAATTTTAATTATCTGTTAATAAACCAAAGTCAACCATTTTTGAACGAATACACATGTTGAAAGAATATTTCAAGAATCTTCTGGGAAAATTCCCCAAAGTTAAAGATTAACATATGATGAAGATTATTTATAATCAACTAAACATCAAACTAGGACAGTTTCTTCAAGAACTCGATGTAGTACTAATAAAAATTAAAAACATCAAGACCTATAAGTTTCATGTTTTTAATTTTTATAAGTACTACGTCAAGATTCTTGAAATATTCTTTCAACATGTGTATTCGTTCTTCTTGACTGGCAGCTATTCGTTTAGCTTGCAAGGCACTTCTCTTTTTATTGACTATATTTATTGTCTGCCACGCAATTCAAGATTGTCTATCTTCTATGGAATTTCTTATTTTTATTGATCTGACCTTGAATGTATTGTAATAATTCTTTTTTGTATGCGTTAATTAGTTCTTCTTGTGTCTTAAGTTTCCGAGCGTTGGCATTTGTTGAGTTACTTTTATAACATAGTGATGTTGTTTTCACGTTGTTTTGTGTTTTTTTTTTTGTTGTTGTTGTTTTTTTTTGTTTTTTTTTTGCTAACTGCTAATGTCTCAAACGAAACTCTATGTTTAGCTTTTAGCTTGGTTGGTATTTGCGGCAAATTTATCGCATGTAGCATTCTGTTTCAAACTTATATAACCTAATTAGCATTCGGAATTTTATTTGAAAGGGTTGCATTTTTGTTTTTGATTTTTAAAATATTTTAAAAACTTTATCAGAATTTTTTTTTAAAAGTCTCTTCTCAAAATTAGCGTCTTTGTTAGTTATTTTGAAAAATTCAAAATTTTTTTATTTATAAAGTCACAATGTTTCTTTTTGTTCTTGTATTTATTTGCTGGTTTTTGTAATTTGTTAAAATAGAATAGTAGTTTAAGCGGAATTATGATGGGAAATATTGTCAAAAACATTTTTTAAGTAAGTGTTATGGCCCTGGTAGGGGTCACAAAGAGAATAGAACACCACGGTTATAGTATAGGTATATATTTATAAGAACAAAGGATGGTTACAAGAACATAAGACGGTAATCTAGTTCGCATAATCGCGCGGGGGTGAGGTTAGCTTCCGGATCAGGACTGACTTCGTATTGCTACATCTTCCGGTATAATGGAGAGTGGTTGAGTCCATTTGTAGGTGATTCCACCACGACAATAACTATAAATATAAATGACTGATTCAAAAAATACTTAAGATATACACGAGGACCATTGAATAAGTTTACAGACTTTAACCATATGGGCACTTTTATTGATAGTACACACATGAAATTCTAGTCTCCTTCGAAATAATCTCCTCCGAAATAATCTCCTCTGATTGCAATGCACTTGTTGTACCGTTCCAACAACTTCAGGAAGGCTCTATGGAAGTCCTCTTGTGTGAGCGTGTCAATGACCTTCGACACAGCCTCTTTCATCTCCTCAATTGTCTCATAACGACAGCCTCTGAGCTTAGGGAATAACCAAAAGTCACAGGGAGCAAGGTCTGGACGATAGGGAGGGTGAGGAACTGTGCTGATGCCCATCTTGGTCAAATAGTCTGTGACGAGGATGGAATTGTGGTCTGGTGCATTGTCCTGGTCGAAATGCCACTGAGCCGATTTGAAGAGTGCTGGCGTCTTCCCAAGCAATCTTTTCCTAAACTCCCTTAAAACCTCAACATAGTATTTCTTGTTGACTGTCTGTCCAGAGGTAACCCAGTGCATGTAGATCATGCCAGTGCTGTCAAAAAAAAGGATCATCAAAATTTTGTTGGTGGATTTGCTCTGTCTGGCCTTCTCGGGTCTGGGAGAGCAAGCATGCTTCCACTCGCAACTCTGTCTCTTGATCTCTGTGTCATAGCAGTAGACCAAGCTTTCATCGCATGGCATTTTTTCTAAGTTTAAAACAGAATTGCATTTTTGAAATTCACCAGCTGAGACAATCAGGCTTTAGTAGGATGTGCTCCAATTGCTGCTGTAGCTGTTCATTTGAACCTGAAATCATAAAAATTGGTCAGTCATCTCATAAGATGTATAGCAATGACATACTGAATTTTCAAGAGTCTATGACAAATTTAAAAGCCTGTAAAAAAAAGTTTGGTAACTTATTGAAGCCACCACGTAAGTTATCTTAAGACATAAACTTAACTTGATGAGATAAGTTGATAAATTCTGTTCTTTGATGATAAGTAAAAATAACGATAACATCAATAGTCTTTCTATGGTGTTTATTATGTGTATTATAATCATTTATATTATGTATACTATTATTACTATTATGGAGTCTTTAAAATTAAAATTGTGATTAGTTTCTAAATTATTTTTACTAATACGTTTTTATCGTCGCCGATTCTTATATCTTTTCTGCCAACGTTTTTTGACAGATTGAGAAGTTTTACCCACTTATTTTCTATTATATCGTAAACACAGAATAGAGTTTATGGCCACAATAGATTTGAAATGATTATTGTTACTCTTATTTTTGATTATATTTTCATTTTTTTAAAGTCTGTTACTATTTTGATTCCATAGTTAAGTTCTTTCGTCGATGTTTATAACTGAATTATTGGGCCAATTAGAATATCTGTGTTATAGTTTATAATTGGAAATATTTATATTAGAAGTTTTGGGAAAACTTTTTCGTTTGTAAATTTTAAAAGCTTGTTTTTAGCACGTTGTTGTGTAAAAGATGTTGGATATTGCACTTGAACAAAGGACTTTTCAATGTAATCAAAATCATTATTTAATAATTTGCGGGTGCAAATTCTAAAAGCTCAAAGGTAAAAATTTATTCCAATTTTATATTTTGGTGTTACGGTGTGAATAAAAATTAATATGGGCATTTTTATTAGTACATTTATGAGGAACTTTAAATTCAGATTTGTTATTATATATTTGTAATATATATATATATATATATATATGTTGGGGAAGAGAGGGAGAGAGAGATAGAAAGAGAGTGTGAGTGAGAGAAAGAAAGAAAGAGAAAGAGAGAGAGAGAAAAAGTGAAAGAGAAATATGGACAAGATTTAGTTTCTTTATTTAATGGAGTATCAAACATCGTGGATTATTAAATACCAAATCTATACTTGTAGAAGCGAAGCAGCGGTAATATTACCCATAAGTGAGAGAGACGATGGGATTCATGTTTCAAACGGTTTCCATATTTACCCAACCCCTCCGCTCGGGCAGGATATGACACAAGGTCAAATTTTAAGCGGAGTTTAACAGGTTTGAATTCAGATTTTTCTTTCTCCTAGACCAGTTGCCTAACCAAGGCTGGAGAACCTAGTCTGCCATACTATTTAACCATAGCTGGAGGGAGAATAATTGGATTCATACCTTTCCCAAGGGTATTAGTGCTATGTGAAATGCAATGTCTCGTTCAGGATTTGAACTCGTTTCTGTGACCATTTCCTACGACGATAACCATTACACCACGAGCACGTTTCAAACGGCCTCAGTCAGAAAGTGAACGTAATAACGTGACAAGGATTCAAACTCGCTTAGTACGATATATATATATATATATATATATATATGTGTGTGTGTGTGTGTGTGTGTGTGTGTGAGTGTGTGTGTGTGTGTGTGTGTGCTAATTGTGGTCTTTTAGAAATTTATAATAAAATTTTGATTAACTTAATCACAATAGCTAATGCTCTCATCATAAAACAAGACGTGTGCATATATTTAAAACATCTGTCGCTATCTTTCTAGCTTTAAATTATGATATACACAAGACATAAATAAATGGATAAAAAATCTATGTCGTATTTTACGTTTTTTTGGGGGGGTTGTATTGCTTCCTATTTTTTAAAATTGTTATTAGTCGAAAAAATCCTTATTTCTTGATTGATTGAGCAACGTACGATTACGCTCGAATGTTATTTGACGACGAGTCGTATAAGCATGTTTTCCCAGAACAAAACTCAAGGAAAAAAAACTGACTCTAAATCTAAAAAAAAAAAAAAAAAAAATTAAAAAAAATACATGAACCAATGAACAAAAGAATACTGGAGAGTTATTATTCGAACATGATTTATGCGCTTGGCGTCCCGATGTCCCTCTTCATCGTAAACGCCATCTTTGATTACATTTAATAACTATCATTGCTTGTTGTTTGTGGTTTTCTCAAAGGGGTAGAGGAAATAGGAGCGAGGAAAGGCGAGGATTGTTTTGTCTATATTTGAGCAGAAACATGCTTTCGATAATGTTTGTTGAACACTTCAATTATACACGCATCGCTTTCAATAGTCGTATATAATTAGGCTTTTTAAACACACGGATCCACAAATGAGAAACATAGAAAATCTATATGAAAGCCGTAAGTAAATGCTACGATCAACCAGTCTGTAAATACCAGAATAAATTTATGTCCACGTGTACATTCATACAGATATGCTTACTCATATGCATAAATATATTCATATATAAACAAAATACTTTAATGTATTCATAAAGAAGTGAAATATATAGATATATTCATATATAAGAGACAACACACACTCGCTCATATAAGGGCAAACACACCATAAGCCCACGTATATAGTTATGTGTGAATGAGAGTGTGAGGGTCTTTGTGCACAGGCAGTCACATCGATTTGGTTAGATTTGTTTAGGTCATTTTATTGAATGGCATATCAACTCTCGTGGTTATCTAATGCAAAATCCTTTCTCGTAGGACACAAGTGATACTATTTAATCCTTACCTGTGTAGTTAAACGAGTTCATGCCTTTCAGAAGAGTATTAGTTTAAAAGAGAACGTAATAGCACGATTGGATTTTGAACATACTTACTACGATGTCACAGTTCAGAATGTTTCACAGTATGCCTCATGTGCTTTCGGTATTGATCTGATATTGATAATTCTGCTCAATTTTGACTCAAAAATGCAATATACGTTCCATGTGACCCACTGTCAAGAAGCAATACCTCCTCTTTTTATGAACAGGAAAAACTAATTGTTATACCCTTATAACCACTAACAGAAATGTATGATTTTCCACTCGTTAATCCATCTTATATCATATTTATCCATTATCTATTTATCTGTTTGTTAATCTATCATACTTTGTTTGTTTATCTATCTATTTATCTATCTACGGGTGCAGAAGCAAAATTCGAAATATTGTAGTATAAAAATAAACTACTCTATCATAAAACAAGATTTATTTCAATTTTAAAAATAACCAAAATGAGAAGATGCAAACAAAAAAGTAAATTTACTCAATATGGCCACCTTTTTTTTTCAATCATTGCCTCAACACACCTTCGAAACGATTTGCATGCCTTCAAAACAAATTCTTCACACATTCTAATCCATTCCTACACAATAGCAGTCTTAAGCAACCCAATATTTGGATGGGGAGTTGCATTTTTTTTGTTTTCAAAAACGACCCATATTGTGTAATCTTGGGGATATGGTCTGGCCTTGATGGAAGCCATAAAGAAACTCCAGTTATTTTAGAATCTTTTTTGGCCTGGTTTCGGCGTTAAGCAAATCATAGGTTTTTTTTATTGTTTCTTTTATTTCTCTCTCATATTCGGCTGAATTATAATGAAAAAGTGCTGGAATGATAGAGATAATCATGAAAGCTTTGAATTATAATTTTGTTTTCAAAAATTGGACAAATCAGTCAAAAAGTGTTTTAATTTTTTTTTCAATAATCTGCTACCATACCCTGTATCAATCTACCTCGGTTTGTTAATCTATCCTACTTGATTAATCTATCTATCTATCTATCTATCTGTGTATGTCTGTCTGTCTGTCCATTTATCTATTAAATATATTTATAATCTCTTCTCAGAAATCAATGTAGATTTTGACCAGTATTTCTTTCATTAGAAAAGATCGAATTTAGACTGAGGTTACTAATGCACGTCTAGTGCATCCGCTCGTGAATCAAAAGAATGGAACTACTTCACCCTGCAAAATTTCTAGCCTATCTATAGAGCTGACAGTGCATTGGTTTTAATTGTTGTCTCTTAAGAGAATCGAAGAAAATCTGGTTGAACCGCATCTTTCGTCGGTTGCCTTAAACGGATAAAAGCGATGGAAGGCTCTAAAATTAATCACGAGCAGTGAAATAAATTAGAATGAGCAATATTAATAAAAAAAAAGACTTTTATTTTCAATTTCTGCATGAATGGAAACAATAGTGATGGGTGTACAGGGATGATATTAATTGCTCAAGTGGGCGTTTGTGTCTGTTGATTTTATGCATTCGCGTGGATGGCTTTTATTGAATGATTATCGATGCTGAGTGCTATATTGGATATAGGGGGGTTAAATTGTCCAAATTTCATGTACGAAGCATTGTAAATTGGTACAGATTTTATCTGATACTGTTATATTTTGACCTTCGACCCGGCCCAAAAATGCTATTCCAAGGTGATGCACCGGAAGGAAGTGACACATTCCAATGGCCAGTAATCGAAAGAGATCGCGTGGGCGGATTAAGGCTTATAATATGGGACATGGTGAAGGTCCCACGGTGCCACTACAGCGATGCACCGGAAGAGAGTAACCTCTGAACTGCATGACAGTTATTTCCGCTTGATGACGATTAAACATTCGATTTCAAAGATCCAGTGGGCGATCGTGTGGGCGTTGAGTTATTATATAATTGAGTTGAGTTGGGTGCCAAAGCAGTTGCCAGCAGAATTCTAGACAGCTAGAGACGAGATGTGGTAAGGAAAGCCACACCCGACCGAGGGGGCCGTCGGAAAAATCCCGATGGAGTCGACCCCAAAATCAAGAGAACAAGAAAGACACAACGTGACAGTCATAACAGTGGGGTCAAAATATGAAGTTTATGTTCGGTCTTCAGCACCCTCTCACATGCAAATCTTGAACAACCCTTTCGAACCCTTGCTATAAAGTGAGAGGTAAATATGTAAAAGAAGTCTTCCTGTGTCTTCATGCGTCGTTTATTCATGCGTCTGTCTTTGATATTGTGTCTTTGTGATGCTGAATGATGATGTAGATGACTATATAACAATACTTCTGCATTAAATTACAACGCATTGTACAACTTTACATTTTATTCGTAGCAAATAAATAGCATGGATTGACAAAAAAAGAAAAAAATGACTTTGACAAGATTTCATCACAGCTCTGAGGCATATTGACAAGTATGACAAGCTACTAATTCTGTGTGGTCCAATTTTGGGATTCTCTTTTTTTTTACTAGGGAACTTTAACATTCATATAATAATTATCACATTTACCAACCCCTCCGCTCGGGCAGGATATGACACAAGGTAAATTTTTAAGCAGAGTTTAACAGGTTTGAATTCAGAGTTTTCCTTCTCCTGGACTAGTTGCCTCACCAAGGCTGAAGAACCTAGTCTCTCCTACTATTTACCCATAGCCGGAGGGAGAATAATTTGATTCATACCTTTCGCAAGGGTATTAGTGCTATGTGAAATGCAATCAGTCTCGTCGAGGATTTGAACTCGTGTCGCCGAGTCCATTTCCGGCGAGGATAACCATTACACCACGGGCACATTCATATAATAATCATAGGCCGTGAAAATTCCGATATACTTGTAAAAGTTTTCAATTTTTGCTTTTATAATAAAATGAAAATAAACCTGGAAATTACATCTTATTCAATTAACACTTTGAGCCCGTTACATTGGTAAACCGTTGGCTCTCTAATTTTTTTCTAAACTGTATCAACAGAGATCACACTCAAACTAGAAAAGGTAATTTCAGTCCCCGGAGCTAAAAGTATGCAAGGTATGATATCTTTAAAAAATCTATATTTTTGGTAATTGAAGAAAAAAATACAATAGGAATAACTACATCCACAATGAACTTTTAATTGTCTTCTAAGACTTTTTTTTATCTCGAGGGGTTTTCATTATCGTTACAGGAAATAGACTGAGCTACGTTTGAGTTCAAATCCTTTATGAGGCTGTTGGCGTTTCCCTTTGTGCTTATATATGTAGATAAATATATTTATAACATGAACAAAAGTGATTACAAATTATGAATATTTCTTTTATGTGGTTTATTTTTTTATTGTTCAATACTAGTTTCAACTTAGTGATTACTAGAAGAAAGCTTTGCGTTTTTTTCGGCTTGAGAGTTTTGAAATTTTGTAATATATATATATATATATATATATATATATATATATATATATATATATATATATATATATATATATATATTACAATTAAATGGAGACTCAAACTCGGTTAAGCCGTCATAATAAATTTATTTCGGCGGAGAATATTGTTGGTATATTCTCCGTCTCGTCAGATAACTCTTTTACATGCTCTGTCTTGTCACAGAGATGCGAATATATATATATATATATATATATATATATATATATATATATATATATATATATATAGGATAACTTTAAATAGAGCATACATTGTAAATTATTTTTTAAAAAAAGACCGTTTTCGGTTACCTGTCGTCAAAGAATACAAAGAGAAACAAAGAAATCAGGTTTGTTTTCTTTTTTTTTTTTCTGTCAAAAACTCCTATCCTGTTTCTTCACTCCTTTTTATAGCTCATTTTTGTCATGTTGTTCACTGTGGGGAGGGGGTCTGGAAAAAAAGGTCTTTTTGAAAAACTTATGATGAATGATCTGCTTAAATACATTTTAAATGTTTGTACGTACTGTAGAAAAAATAGATATAATCAATTCTTTCCAAGCCCCGCTATAGGTGAATAATAGTTTGACTGGACTCTTTAGTCGTAGTACGGCAACCAGACGAGAAGAAGGAAAACTCTCGATTCAAACCAGCTGTATACCCTCTTAAAATGTGAGATCTTATCGTATCCTCTGCCTGTGGCGAAAATTTCTTGTAAATACATCATCATCATCATCATCATCATCATCATCATCATGTCGTGCTGGTAGCACGGATATCCCTGACCCTCCCTCGCCATTTTTCCCTATCGTCCATCGCCTCAGGCAGGTCTTCAGGACAACATCCTGTATCCTCACATAGTTGCTGAATGTATGTTCGTGCTGGTCGTACTGCTTTTGCACGGCCATGTGTGGGGGTCCATAAGAGTACATCACTTATGAGTTCGTCCCTGCTTCTCCAGCAGTGTCCTGCATGTCTGGTTCGTCTAACTTGAATAGTTTTCGTGATAGTAGGCAGGTGGCCGAATTCTATTAAATTTATACCCAATGCAAAAAAACACATAAATTCTTCCTTCAGTTTAAAACTGTTGTTGTCTGACATATCATAAAACCGGAAAAACTGTATATGAATGTATTTAATGAAAAAGCCATAATATATCTTATACAATTTAAGGTTTAATAAGTATGAAAACAACTTATGCAACTTACTAAACAACATATGAATCTCAAAGAAAGGTATATATATATATATATATACATATATATATATATATATATAAACACATACATAAAGAAAAACCTATATATATATATATATATATATATTCTTTTCTTTATATATACCGTTATCCATATACATATATATATATACATATTCTTTTCTTTTTATATAAATATATATACATATACTTATATATATATATATATATGTGTGTGTGTGTGTGTAATATAACGGCCCAGGGATTTCGTTTTATGTCTTTGGGTTTAGTTAGGCTGAGAACCATTCGGCTCAGTGCATGGGTTACTTAGGTGCAACATTAACGCAGGTGTTCACGCACGAGAGCGGGGCTGACGTGTCACTCAGAGATGTCACAATAGCCCAGGTGGTAAACGGGGCTAGAGAGTGCGGGTGACGCGCAGAGGATTTGGGGGATTTTGAAAAAGTCAGAGTTGAGTTTTGCCTCGGGAGAAGACGGTTGGCTTTTGCTTGCTCGCCGAAGCCAGGCCAGTGGCTTTGTGGAGGGTGCCACACATGTTGGTGGGGGGGAGATGGAAAAGTCATCAGAGAAAGATTGTGCATCTCTCTTCCTTATGTCGAAACCTTTGTCTCAAATGTAATAAAAGGTTTCGTACCTGAACTAAGAAGTCGTTACGTATTTTTCTTGTTTCGGTACTCCTATGTTCTATGTATATATGTTATGAACATTCTATGTACGTTCCACATATCCGTATCTGGGTATGGTACTTATATATATATATATATATATATATATATATATATATATATATACCGTTATATATATATATATATATATATATTTCTCTTTATATACAAATAAACACATATACTTTTATATATGGGTAGCGGTGTATCTGTGGTTAGCGTGCCAGTGTGTATACGTATGTGCGTATGATATATTACTCTTGTAACAGTCAAAAAAGATTTTTATCTACGTATCATACATTTTGATGTTCTGACGTAAATATCATAACGATCGAAAGAATTTCTTAACTTTCGATAAGTTTCCTCGTTAGGTTTAAATATATGTTATCCTTTTGTATTTTCCTCACACTTTTTTTCTTTTTCCTAATTTTTTCTAGTAGTCTCCATCGGTGCGCCCTGTCAGCAAAGCCTAGAATACTCAGGAAGAGTAGGACCCCCTCCCAAAATTAGCTGTATTGAGTATGACACGAAATTGCGTCTAACTCTACATTCCTAGAGATCTATCGTGTGAATGTATTTCTTAATTCCGATGCACAAAGCCAATTTTAAGCGGGGTTTAACAGGTTTGAATAATGAGTTTTATTTCTAGACCGATTGTCATATGTTTAAAGAGCACCGTCTGTCCTTCTATTCATCTATAGCTGGAGCGAAAATCAATTGAGGTATTAGCGCTATGTGAAATACAAATAGCCTCATCCAGGTTTTGAACTCGGGTCAACATGTCCATTAACAACGACGTCAACCGTTACACCACAAGCATCTCCAAGTGAGTTTTGACCATCCCTTCAATGTTACTACCCCTATGATATCTTATGATATTTATTAAGAAAATCGAACCGACATTTTAATTTAGATCTAAATTAGTTAATAGGAAACCGAGATAACAGATAAAATACTTAGTCACTGAACATTACGGAAAGACTGTCGATATATATATATATATATATATATATATATATATATATATATATATATATATAACAAATCCTGGAAGCAACATCCCACAAAGCAGCAGTTGGACGGCCTCCTACCTTCCATCTCTAAAACCATCCAAATAAGACAAATAAGATATGTGGGACACTGCTGGAGAAGTAAAAAAATAACTAGGAACATTTTAAATTCCAAACTCGAAATATTTGTGGAATTCTGGCACTCCATTCTTCTGTTGTGAGTTGGTCAAAAAAGTGTGGCATTCTGACACTCCATTCTTCTATTGTGAGTTGGTCTAAAAAGTGTAGCATTCTGGCACTCCATTCGTCTGTTGTGAGTTGGTCTAAAAAGTGTTGCATTCTGGCACTCCATTCTTCTGTTGTGAGTCGGTCTAAAATGTGAAGCATTCTGGCACTCCATTCTTCTGTTGTGAGTTGGTCTAAAAAGTGTAGCATTCTGGCACTCCATTCTTCTGTTGTGAGTCGGTCTAAAAAGTGCAGCATTCTGGCAATCCACTTTTCTGCTATGAGTTGGTTTAAAAGCTGTGACATTCTGGTACTCCATTCTTCTGTTAGGAGTCGATCTAAAAAGTGTGGTATTCTTGCTCTCCATTCTTCCGTTATGTGTTGGTCTAAAAAATAAGTGCAGCTCATCCAACACAACCCTTCACCATTATTAAAAAATCACCTGTGTAACTAATCTAACGGTTTACATCTTAAACTGATTTTTTTGGCTTTCATACGTCAAGTGTTATAGTTTGATTTATATGACGGGTTACATGTTACGTTAATAATTTTTTGGACACACATCATCACATAGATAGAATAGATTTGTTTTACTTACTGGTAGAACTGACCACAATTATTATGGTGGTTCATGTATATGGTATTTGCGAGCCGAAATCCTCCCAGACCTTGGGTGATATCACTGAAGATAAATTCCAATATATATAAACATAATACGTAATGCCGTCTCTCCGAATGACTCTTGCAAGAAAATCAAAGTTATAATATATTATCTAGATTTCAACAGAACTGTCCTCATCATCTCTAATAATTTCTCTTCTTAACTAGTTACCTTAGTTCAACCAGTATCGTCATCATCATCATCATCATGTCGTGCTGGTAGCACGGATATCCTTGACCCTCTCTCGCCACATATCCCTATCGTTCATTGCCCTAGGAAGGTTCTCAGGACAACATCCCGTATCCTCACATAGTTGCTGAATGTATATTCGTGCTGGTCGTACTGCTTTTGCACGGCCATGTGTGGGGGTCCATAAGAGTACATCACTTATGAGTTCGTCCCTGCTTCCCATAAAGCAAGTTCCTACATCGGCCTGACTACCACGACTCAGTCGATGCGTCTAACACTTCACCTTACACTAGTTTTGTCTCTCAACAATTCAAAACACATTCATGTCCCTCCTCTAAATATAAGAAAATTCTCACTGAAAACTCTTCATATTACACAAGAAAATAAATCAACTCCACATTCTTGAACCTCTCTTTATGAAGATTAACATACCTTCCTTGAACAAGGCCTATTTCGAATATAGCATCTGCGTTCTGATATGCCTCTAAAACTTTCCCGTTAATTCTTCGTCTTACCTCCAGTAAAGTTCTTTTTCTCAGCAAATTTCCTTCCCACTTAATCTTCTTCATATTGTTTGAATAAATGCATGCATATCGTCATTGGTTTGTCATTTCAATGTTCGTTCCCTTGAAGATAGCTCTATTTGTGGCTAAAAGTACTTAGGGAAAATATGATGCCTTTTTTAATTTCTACCATCCGGAATAAAACTGAAAGTTATTTTTATTTGTTGCTGTTGCAGGGCACAAAACAATATTATTTCTTTTTTAGTATAAATATAATTTTATAAGGAAGTCTCCGTGTCGAAATTGGTTGACTGCTTTACTGCAGGCTCAAAGTCAGCAAGTTCGAATTCTGTCACATTTTGTTTATTTTTGAACTTATACCTTTGGGAAAGGTATGGAACCTCGATTTCTCTGCTATGAGTTCAATCTGGCGCATTGGCCTATTGGGTAGAGTGTCCGCCAATAGTCCGGGAGACCGGTGTTCAATCCCAGGTTGGGTCATTCCAAAGACTTTTAAAATAGTACTTGATACCTCTTTGCTTAGCACTTAGCCTTATAAGATACTTATCAAGGGTAAAATGAGGCAATCCAGGGAAAGGAGTAGCGCCCTCCCCTACACCTCGATGTAGTAGCTACTGAAAAGGGAGCCTTCTGATCGCCCTCAACTATGGTCGCCAACAATTATCACTGCTGTTCTTCTACAAGAATGGTTTTCACATTAGATAAGTGTTATGGGGACATATCCTACCATACGCCAAAGATGAACTCGTCCAACCTAAACATATTCTCCGTGCTAGCTCGCTCGGGGAAAGAAAACTTCTCGTTTCTTACGAGACATTTGACAGACAGACTGCAAGTTGAGAATAGCAAGTACTTCTTTTGTATGACTTCCTTTTTTTCTGCTAATACAATAACGTTCACCTATCACCCGTTGTTTGAGTTGTTCTTCCACTGGTCTTATCTGAAGACCACAACAATAATCTAGGAAAGTTTATATGCCATTAAAAATAAACCAACCAATATATATATATATATATATATATATATATATATATATATATTCTAGTAGTAAAGCAACTTGTGTTTATCTCATCAGATAATACTTTTCAATTAACAGCAATTTTATTCAATGATGAATATAAACCAGAAAATTATTTTTATTCGGTGCGATTGTGTACACCTCAAGACCTTTGTCTTGGTGGAATATAACTGAAACTTATTTTTTGTTGCTGTTGCAGGGCACATATTATCATCATTTCATTGGTTTTCTGATTACATTTCTCCATTATGTTCTTTCAGCTTCGAAGTGTAGATATCAGCATTTGTTTTTTTTTCTTCCAGGCCACAGCGTACAAATCAATATAGTTTTCACCCGATGCTGCCACTAGGCACACTTCGATATTTTTGTTCGATACTTCAGGGTACAACTCAATATTTTTCTTTTGGTGATGCTCTTGTGTACACATCTATATAATCCTAATTGTATTTTACTGCTGGTATATTTCAGTATTAGTTTTACTCGGTACTTCGAGGTACACCTCAGATTTGGATCATTTTGGTGTTGTACACATCAATATTATTCTATTACAAAGCGCTTTTGAGGTACATTTCAATATTATTCTAATTCAATGAGTTTTTAAAGTACATTTCAATATTATTCTAATCCAATAAACATGCAGGATACACTTCAAGATTATTTTAATTATTGATCTTGCACATATCAATATTATTTCTTTTTTAGGATGAATATACATTTATAAGGGAACTCTCCATGTTGTAATGGTTTGACTGCAATCTCGAAGTCACCGAGTTCGAATTCTGTCACGGTTTGGTTTGGTTTGTTGGGTTTTATTGCATATCAACCTTTGTAGGTTATTTAACGCCAAATCCATTTTTATTTAAATAATCTGTTCCATTTAGAACAATTCAGTTTAGCACGAATACACAGTTTAATTGTCAAAAACATTTCTATTTCAAACTATTCAAGCAGTTATATATAACAATTCAATTAAGCGTAAGTACAGTTTCAATGTCAAAAACAGTTCAATTCCAAATAATTCAGTTTAGCATAAGCACGCAGTTTAAATGTAAGTACAGTTGTGAAAAAAATATTTCTATTTCGAGCTATTAAGTTTAGTCAAGCAGTTCTAATTCAGCTAATTCAGTTTATTATAAGTACAGATTTTGTTTACACTCAGTTAAATGTCAAAAAAGTTCTATGTTAAACAATTCAGTTTAGTGTAAATACAATTTCAATGTCAAAAAACAGTTCTATTTCAAATGAATTCAATCTAACATTATTAACAGTTTAAATGTAAGTACGGTTTAATTGTTAAAAACATTTCTAGTTCAAGCTATTCAGTTTAATCAAACAATTCAGTTTAGCATAAGTCGGCCGTTCTATTTAACACATAGATAGGACTCTTATCAAGTGTTACCACTCAGGACCAGAATAGACCTGGGAGCAATGGCAATAAAGGAGTACTCCTCATTCCTTAAAGCTCCAGTATTGCTGGAACCTCACAATCAGATTGTTTAGTGTCATATCAGGACACTCGTTGGTGGGGTCTTACCCCTCTGCAGATGTGCTGTTGGTGTATTCTACAGCTCCAAGAATTCTGTCACACTGTTTTGTTTATTTTCGGACTTATACCCTTGGGAAAGATATGGAACCTCTAATTCTCTCTGTTATGGGTTCAATATTATCACTGCTGTTCTTCTACAAGAATGGTTTTGGCATTGTATAACCTAGTAAGGTTTATATGCCATTATTCTATTTTTGGGAAGTGCCCGTGGTGTAATGGTTATCGTCGTAGGAAATGAACACGGCGACACGAGTTCAAATCCTGGACGAGACTGATTGCATTTCACATAGCACTAATACCCTTGGGAAAGGTATAAATCTAATTATTCTCCCTCCAGCTATTGTTAAAATAGTAGGGCAGACTAGTTTCTTCAGCCGTGGTAAGGCAACTAGTCTACGAGAAGGAAAACTCTGATTTCAAACCTGTTAAACTCCGCATAAAATTGACCTTGTGTCATATCCTACCCGAGCGGAGGGGTTGGGTAAATATGATATGCCATTATTCTAATTCTATGCGCTTGCAGTTACACATCAATGTTATTCTAATTCAATGAACTTGTAGAGTACACTTCAATATTATTAAATTTCCGTGAGATTGGAAAGTACACTTCAGTATTATTCTAATTCCGTGAGATTGGAAGGTACACTTCAGTATTATTTTAATTCCGTGAGATTGGAAGGTACACTTCAGTATTATTCTAATTCAGTAAGCTTGCAGAGTACACCTAAATTTAATTCTAATGCAAAGATCTTGCAAGGTGTACATCAATATTATTCGTATTCTATGGGTACTAGGAATCTACTAACATTGTTTTACAAGATGTATCTATATATTTGCCTTCCGTGAGGCTTCATGTCTGGTGTGCTGGCCTACAACCTCGAAGTAAGTGAATTCGATTTCCAGTTGCGGTATTACGTCCGCTTTCAGACTAAGGGTCTTTAGAAAATTGTGAACCCTATTATCCTGGCCACCAGCTTTAGTAATTTACAAAGCGCTTTGCTTCGATGTAGCACAAGGCCGAATGAATGGGGTGCCCAATGAGACTCAAACTCACTCGGGTAGGTTTGCTAGTCCAGCTTGCTAACCGTTACACAACCAGAGGTGCCCTTGGTAATTTACTAAGCTTTTTGCTTAGATATAGCACAAGGCCGTATGAATGGGGCACCTGATGAGAATCGAACTCACTCGTGCAGGTTTGCAAGTCTACCTTGCTAACCATTACACCACCCCAGGTGCCCCTGGCCACCAGCTTTAGGTTTGATAGTATAACTGCCATTCTTATACAAGGATAGTTTTGGTATTAAATAAACCACGGAGGTTGATGTCCCATTAAACAAAGGAACCGAAACCAAACTTATTCGCTTTTCATGGTTAGCAATAGATTTAAAAAAATATTCAAGCAGATCTTTTTTCATTTTAAATAATAGAAAATTATACAAATTACCATATATGATATATTGTATAATACAAAATAGTTCCCCACTTTTTTGTTAAAAATATTCAAAAAAGTTTCTTAAACAGCTTTTGAAAATCATTAAAAAAATGTTAGAAGAAAAATTCTAAAACTGTACTCGATATTCCATTCTTTTTAGGGAGCGTCTATTTTGGGAACACGCGCGTTCAGAAAGAAAAGGGTTTTTTTTGTTTTTTTTTATTATTTCTTCTTCACGAGTTACACGATTTTTCTGGCGGCCTCTTAAGCACGTCATTTTATTCGTTTAACACGCTCGGTAATCTTATCACCTCAAGCCCCAAGCAGTATTCTGTGTACAGCAAATAGTTATAATCAGTTATGCGTATGTACAACAGGGCAACCGACATTTAAGACAAATATTAAGCACTTGCTTAGAATTATAGAAAAAACAAACTGCGATATGGGTAGAAGGATGTAGCAACAAATGAGATGCAATAAGATGATCAGAGAGCCATTTAAAGAAGTATTGGTGCTGGGAAAGTGCTAGGAATGGAAAATAATATGATAGAAGAAAACTGATGACAGCGATATATATATATATATATATATATATATATATATATATATATATGTATATTTAGGCAGCATTTCTTCGTTAATGCCAATTTCATTAAACATAATAGACATTTTATGTCTACATATTTTCTTTTGGATCCGTTCGAATTCCCGTATTACTTTTATTGTATTCTGGGGGAATTGATTTATGTATTGTCCATAGTTGCATGTATCCCTAGTACTTTCTGCCCGACTTTGGGCCATCATCAGGGGAGGATCTACTACAAAAGTGATGTAACTTTTGTTTTAGTACATTACTACTGTGTAAGGGCGTCTTTGCCGTTGAAGGTTTTGGCGTTTGTTTTTGAATGTGATTCTATATTTAGTGCCAGTAGCTAAAGACATTTAAGTACATTAGCACTGGTTTGAAAATTAATTCTATTAAGTGTTGGCTGCAGGTTTCTGATATGTAATGCTTCGAGAATCTAAAGTTTTTGTTTATTATTTTGATGTTCTAATATTGTTGTGTTGTCGGTGAGAATTTTCCGTTGTTGTGTTGTTGGGCATGAATGTTTTTTTAAATGCTGAGCTATTGAACTTGTGTCTGAAAGGTGCATTGTAAGTCTCCTCGACAGGGTAGTTGAGGTTAAACCAACATATATATTATTATTATCAGAGATACAATCTCCTAAAGGACATTTAAATTTATATATAACGTTGGTTTTTTGCAAAACTCCAATCGAGGGAGAAGAATTATTTCTAATGACTAGATTCGAGGTTTTAAACTTATTATAATATATAACAAGTTTTATTTTTTATTAGGATCAGTGGGGAGTATGTTTTTGTGAATCAATGTTTTCAAGATTTTTATTCGAACGGATCCAAAAGAAAATACGTAGACATAAAATGTCTATTATGTTTAATATATATATATAGAGAGAGGGAGTAAGTGAGTGAGTGAGTGAGTAAGTGAGAAGGAAAAGGAGAGAGAGAGAGAGAGTAAATAGAAAAGATTGATTACTTCCAACTCTCAAATTCCCTCATTGTCGAGTAAGATTCATTGAAAAAATATTGACGATTATTGTCGTGAAACTCGAACGTTGAGTTAGGAGGTATCATACAATAACTGATGTTTATACAACAGCATTGCTTCTAACAAAGCCTTCATCAGATGATGACTCTGGGTTCAGGCATGGTTTCGGGGCCGAAGCATCATTACCATTAACCCAGAACGTCCCAGCAGTATCTTACGACACCACCAGACTTTGCCAGATTGTTGTCGCTCTGTGGGATTGTAGGATTCACGCTGATGCCTTTAGAGCCTTAGCTTGGATCTTTTCCATGTATTTTCTCTTGTCCGATGGAGGAAGTCCGAAATTAGTTAAGAAAACAGGGGTTGAGTTGGCAATAAAACCTCTGCATCCGACTTCGATAGGAAATACATTCGTTATCCGGCCATTTCTGACACATTGTTCTCGCAGATCTTCATATTTTTCCAACTTACGCTGATGTGTCCAGTTGAAATTTTCTTCATAAGGGACTGTTAACTCAATAACGAAAACTTTTTTTGCTTTAACGGACCAAAGGACAATATCTGGACGCTTAGTTGTTAACGCTATTTCAGTTGGAAATATGAAGTTATGTTTTAAAACGGTTGCAACGTGCCAGTCGGTGCTGCCCTCAAGCAATGATGGTTTACGCTTTTTTATATATATTTTTCTATACTAAATCTAAAAAATATCATCTTCATTGTAAACTATTGGCTTATCGAACATTAAATACTCATTTGTTAGTGAATATGTTGTTGATTGAGCTTTCAACGAACAGTGAGCATTCTAATATGTATATATATATATATATATATAGAGAGAGAGAGAGAGAGAGAGAGACTTTGGTTTCGTTTGGTTTGGTCTGCTTGAGAAATGTATATAACAAGGTTTCTTATTGGATAAACATTTAAATTATGTCTAGGATTGACTGACAATGTATCGGTTGATTGTCCAAAAATAAACACATTTTCATCTTAGTAAATTATGGTGATTAAACAGGCGAACATTTACACTAGCAAAATAATACACACGTTAGAATTTTTCTCTTACTTTGAGAATGTTTGTAGTCGCTTATAAATACGGATCTGTAATAGGAAGAGCAGACCAGCAGCAAATATTCCGTGTAACCAAATATTTTTCTCCTCTGATTTTTTGCCAAACATATTCCTGAAAAAGAAAAGAAAACATACAAATGTTTGCAAATTTTGCACGTTTTCGCATAATACGGAAGTGAGTGGTGATGATGATTTTGTTGATATGTTTTGTACCTCTCATTTTTAATCTTCGGATATGTTAATTCCAATTTCATATTTATATATAAATAGACAGTTCGATCGAAAGACAGAGAGAGAGAGAAAAAGAAAGAAAGAGAAAGAGAGAGAGAAAAAAAAAAGTGTTAACACAAACAAGAAGGTTATTTTATATTGTTTATTTCTTGATGTTTCTTAACTAGTTTTGACCGTGGGTTATCATCAAGTGAAAAATGTTTTGTGGAAAAGACAGGAAACACTTTTAGAAAGTTTTTAGACGTTTTTTTGTTAGAATCTTTATTGAAATAACTTTTTACCGGTGTTGATATGCTATATGAAAACGGATATAAAATTGATCGTTAGTATAGTAACTAAAAAATGTTTCCGATCAAAGTGTGCCCGTTTGGTCTCATATATACATATATATATATGTATGTAAAGAGAGAAGGAGAGAAAGAGAGAGAGAAAAAAAAAAGAGTCTACCCTCTTAAACAAAGGGTTCCCAGTTGAACATGAATTAGATGCAGAGAATCAGACACACACACGAACACCTTCATGTCGCCTCTAATTTTAGCTATGTCTACAGCGACGCGCAAATCGCTCAGACATCCAGCTACCTAATTCCTAGGCAACATTATCTGGAGACTTTCATGCCACTCTCCTACAACAACCAGGACCACACATGCGTGGGTGACTACATCATTCCTGTCCTTAACCAGCAAACACGACTTTTGCTACACCTTTGGCGACCATATCTCACTCAGACATTCAACAATGCCTTAACTGTAGAGACGCACACTACGCTCAGGCATTTAGCTGCTAAACTTATTTCTCAACTCCATAACCATTTCCTTCTTTCCTTCCTACGAGACTTCCCGCATGAAGGTACCTTTTATTCTAGCTGTCATTAAACCTTCATGAAAACTTTTCGATATCTTGGTTCAACTCCTTTATTTTACAGCAGCATAGCAATGAGACAACGTAACAACAATTAACAAATTCTCTTCGCTAAATAACAATAATGCAAATAAAAAAAAGTAAGAATGGAAAAAGAAAGATAAATTCGTTTAATTTCCCTTTCTGTCAACTCTCTATTATTAATATAGGAAAATATTTAATGGATAAGTACTTCGCTAGAGACAACCTGTAGAACAATATTCTTAATAGAAACATTAAAAATCCGTTACTTCTGCACTAACAATATTTCAAAAATTATATATAACCATCAAAGAAAATTAATTAAATGAATCACATATGGATAATAAGAGAACACATGGTAATTGTAGAAACAAAGCAGAATGCCTCATGGGTGGAAGTTGCAATCCCGAAATAAAAGGCATACCAAGCTAACATTTTCCCCAAGGAAAAATGTTATGATGAGAAAGTATACGTAGTAATATCAACTGGAATTTGGAAACAGAGATTATATAACATAGACATTCCTTCACAAATCTGCTACTTAAAAGTCAAACTGCTATATCGAAATGGTTTTGGAATATAAAAGAGCGTGGACAAAACATTTTCGACGTCGAATAGCTTCAATAGTAGATATCACATGCTTGGAGGCAAAAATAAGTATAATTTAATGCCAAACCACTAAATAGTTATCAAATAAAAGAAACGAACTAATATTCAAATGTCAACAGAAAAACAGGTTTAAACTAATATGATATCAGTTTTGAATAGAAAATGAAGGACATGATATCAGAATAAGTCAATGTAAGTCAGAATATCAAATTTTTATATGGATATTGATAAAGTAACAATATATCTACATAGTAGTACTAATACTAATATAATAATGATTAGAGAAATAATGGCTATAATATTAAGATAGATTAAATTGGATTAAAAGCATGGCGGGTCTCAAATAGAATTATAAAAATAACTTCAAATCGTGAATTATTAAGAGAGTAACAATTGGGTTTAATACTCTTATAATCGACATTATTCGGGGGCAAATATCGAAATATTAAAATTGCGACATGCGAAATAAAGAGAAAATAAAGTTAAGCAGAAGTGAAAGGATAAATGCCCCCACCCCTCTTAAATAACCCTTTCTAATGAAGGAATAGTCTAGTATTAGAAACAGAGTAATTCATGACATCTTTAAATGCGGTATAAATAAAATAAAAAGAATCAAATAAATAGAAATTTTCTTGATTTAAAATAAGTTGAAAAGGGAAAGCTGCAAGCGAACAAATGAAAAACTCGTGGATCATAAATAGAAATAAAAAGAGATCAATTGAGATATGACACCAAAATTAAAATCAAAAACATGGGAATGGCCACAGACTTTATTCAGGTTCTCCTTGATGTTCCACCTGCATTTATAGATCTTTCAATTTATTTATTTATTTGTTTTTGTTTTTTTATGCACAATGTTTGTGGATCTCTATATTTTGTAAAAGGCCATCTGAAGAGGCATCTGCATCAGCTACTTGTCGAAATGAATTAATAATGGTATGATGACAGTCCATTGCGTTATCTTTAAATTTATATATATATATATATATATATATATATATATATATATATATATATATATATATATATATATATATATATATATATATATTATATGATCCAAGGAGGCACTCAACTTTCAGATCTAAAAATCCTTTTATATAAAGAGAAAAAGAAAAAAAATCCTTTCATGGTATCATTATAAATTCATTTCAGGTTTTTATAAATTTTATAATATTTTTTTCATAATCCTTCCGGTGAGAATGGAATTTGAAAAACATCATTTCATTTTTTTTAAATTAAAATGATTTTTAATATATCTTATCAATTTTTTAATCGAGAAAAAAAATCATATTCTGATATCACTTGTTTTAATGTGTCTTCATTAGATTTGAAGGAGAGGGAATTTCAAATTACACATTAATTGATCGACTTGTTTGTTTGTTCATTTGTTTGTTTGTTTGTTTTTGTGTGGGTTTTTTCATTTTATTTTCAAGGGATGTCTCTCTTCAAATCTGTAGGGATTTGTTGTCGAGTTTATTTGTTTGTGTAGGTGTATATGGTTATTAGATTTTATTCTTTTCTGGTCCGTTGATTAAGTTTCATCTAAAATCCAAATGGCACATATTTTTAAGACTTTTTATCCAATTCTCTTTTTTGCGGGGAGGGTCTTAATATTTAAAAAAAAAATTTCGTAATATTTTTTAAAATCATTTGAACGGCTGTGAATTTTGCTTCTTTGTTAAAGCCATGACAATTTATGCGAAAGTTTTGATTGACTAATATTTTTCTGATTCGAAGGTTTGATCCTGTGTCTGTCATTATTTAAACGAAAGAGAGTCCGCCATTCTGACATTCCAGCATATTGTAATTGGCGATGTGTATATTCAAGTAAATAAATTACATTTTTGCTTCAGCAGTTTCATTCGAGTTAAATGTTAAATGTCTTTTTGGTTATGAAATTAATGAATGAGTTGGTTAATTTGAAGTGTTTCCAGAATAGATCGTTCTTGATGAAATGTTGGCAAAATTCAGTGGATTTTATAGTCGGTTTTATACGAATTACTATATTGTTTAGTTAATTATTACTACCATTCATTTCTCTGAGATTATTTGATCAATGATAGGTTGGTAAAACTGTTTCTTGAAAAATATTTAACTTGGGCTTTTTTTGATAATCTGGGCTAGTGACAGATGAGTGTCTTATAGGTTTGTCTATTTTATATATTTTAATACCAGATACAAGCGGCTGGGTTTGCATAGCAAGTTTTTTTTTAAATCTTGGATCTATCATTGTCAATTAGATTTTTTCGAACCATTTCATTTAATAAATTTAGAATGATATCTTTGAAGGGGTCGAATCTTATTAGTGTTTTTAAATCAACAGTTATAACAAAGAAAAATTAAAACAAAATTATATCAATTTATTAAAAATTATTTGGATGATAAAAATAAAAGCTTATTTCTTTCTTTGGACGATGAAAACTATAAATTGTATGAAGCTGGATTATCATATAATGAAAAAGGAAAAAAAAGTCTGAGTCTTTGAGGTTTTTAAAGTTGGATTTTGGATACAGAAGAGAACAAGTATATTTGAGAGGTTTGGTAATTTATTCATTTCATAGCTCATTTGAGTCATTATATTAAAGACGGCAAGGGAATATTTATTCTCCCTCTAATGATAGTATCAAAACATCTCTACAAAGAAAGGCTAGGCTGAATAATAAAGAATAACCTAAATAAAAAGTGAAAAAAAAAATCGTTTATGCTTTTTGTCAGTTTCTTTTTTCATCAGTTGGTTTTTGTGTCCTATTTGGAAGCAAGAGGCAGCAAAACTCTGCGTTGTACAATATTTGATTTTGACTAGTTTTATATCGTTATTATCATCAGTGAAGTTAACAGATTGCTGTAAGTCCCAGCCAGCTCTTTAAACATACACACACACACACACACACACACATATATATATATATATATATATATATATATATATATATATATTGAGTTGTCATACTAAGTTCTTCGAGTTGATTACCTTTTTAATCACATTTTAACCAATATATTTATATCTATCTATTTACTAAAACTTCTGGCACAGGCTGGAATTGACATAAGCTCATTTTTAAACAAGACAGAGTTTATTTGAATTCAACATTTCATTTCAGTTTAGTGGCCTTATCAAGACTAAATAACTCTGTCTGCTCTAGTTTTCCAAAATAGAATGTTTTTTCAAGTGCATTAACGCAAAGTGACAAACTAAAAGCCTCGTCCAGGATTTGAACTCAAACTGATGATTCCATTTCTTTGATTATAACCATTAAGCTAAGCACTCCTCTACGTCACGTTTTTTTTTGTATTTAACTTTCTGTGTCTGATTTTGATCTTCTACATTGATTGATTTGATCTAGTTTCATTATCTGGATTGTTTTTATTAGAAGGATTTTACCGCAGTAACATTTGGAATTTTTGTTTTGATTCTGAATTAAGGTCTCGTTATCCTTGATTCATTGACTTTCATTTCAATAATGTTCCGCTTCTGCACCGGTTGTGCTTCTATCAGAAACGTTTAATTCTAAACCTCTAATCATTTTCTTTATCTGAATTTTCCCAATGTTTTGTGGTTGATCTTTAACTGTGACTCTTTCAGTTGAATTTCCTTATTTTGTTATTTCTAGCTCTAAGTGTTATATAGCTATGACCACTATATATACACAGTTTCCATCATACAACGTGTGAAAGCACGTGCGATACCCTAGCCTCATCAGCCGCCAACCAGGGTGATAACTACACGAGAAAACTGTAAGAACCGCAATTAAACAAGATTTAAGACCAGACCTTCACCTCTTGATTACACTATACGGGATGTTTTAGAAAACAAAACATGCAACTTCCTATGCAAATATTGGTTCGCTTAAAACTGCTACTGAAGAGGAATAGATTAAAATATCTGAATAATTCATTTTGAAGACCTGAAAATCGTTTCGAAGGCGTATTGATACAATAGTTGAAAAAATATTGGCCATATTGAGTAAATTTACTGTTTTTTGATATCTTCAAATTTTGTTGTTTCTTTTTTTAAAATCAAAATTAATTTTGTTTTGTAATTGAGTAGTTTATTATTATACGAGAATATTTCATCCACCTCCTGTAATACATACATACATACATTCAGGGTGATAACACAGTTTCGGTAGCTCAAGGCGGTATTGCCACTCCTGGCGCTACCGAGCAGCTTTTGCCATATATCTATGTATACACAAGATCAACTAAAAGCAGACATTACATTGGACGTTCATTCATCTTCATTTTGGTGCAGTTTGTGATTTAAAAATGCGTTTACTTACGGCCGTTAGATGTCATAGCAACCGTTTCTTGATTTTGCGTAATTACACGAGAAAGGTGGTTCCACGTGTATAATATTCATGTTAAAATCCTTTCTATATCCATTATCTATTCGGTTCGTTTTCTTTCATTTATGCATTACTGCCCAAAATCACTCGAGACAAACGTCATATATAATTCCGCTAAAATATTTTATTGTTGATCAATGGGCCCTCAAGATGGGGGGAGTGAGTAAAAAGATAGCTCCTGGTCTAAGTTTGTCCAGGTAGCTATCTGATTACCATTGAGCCACTAAATTCTTGGCTTGCAAGAAATGTCTCCAGGACGCTGATGGTCAGCAATGGGCTAGTGAATACTGTGGGGGTAAACCTGATTCATAGGCCCATCATTCGATTTACATTCTCCGGCAGGAGAATTACGTTCTTCGCACCAGCGCACCTTGTGGATTCGTGATCCTCGCAAGCTGTTGAATTTTCTACCGCAATCACACGTTGTAGCCGGGTACATATCCAGATCGTTACCGTAGGAGCAAGTAAGATGGGTGATATATTCTCCCTCCCCGCTACAGACACCCTGAGGGCATTTTTCTTCCATATTTGTTAAAATATACATGCAGAAACATATTCAACACAATAAGGACGAGCGACACAGTTCTTTAGAAAAATATACCTCTCACTTTATTGAAAGGGTTCGAAAGGGTTACTAAAGGTTTTACTGTGAGAGGGGGTTGGAGACTGAACAGAACTGCAACATATTGACCCCACTCCTATGGCTACAACAGCATTTCATTCCCGTTCTCCTGGGCTGCTCAATCGGGGGCCTGGGGGCCCCGCCTCTCTGGGTGCTGGTTTTCTCTACCGCATATTATCTCCAACTGATTGAACTTCCTGTGCACCGAGTTATATAATAGTTCGCCGTACACCTTCTTCTTGTGGGTGTCACAAATCGCACTCATTCAACCCGCCCACAGACAAGGTTATAGTCTGATATTCCTCGACTGGATGCACCTGTTATTTACCCAGGTGCATTTCCTATTTTGACAGCCCGGCTTGGTCGGAGGTCAATGTACAACATAAGAGTTGAACAACTGACATCTCGAATTGACTTTATCCGAATATCTGAAGCGCCCCCGGGGATTGAGCACGATGGCAAAGGAATTAACGGCTGCTACGTGCGTAATGCATAGCTCTTCTAACGAATTGAGCACTCTAGTATCCGATAGCGCAAAATATAAAAAACTATAGTTAATACATATGCGTTATGATTCCAGAGCTGGCGCATGTCGCTGAAATGGCTGAGCGGTTAGATATCATGACTAGCGTAAGGTGAGGCAGGTTTTGATTCCAGCTTAAGATGACCTGCGTGTCTAGCCAAACTGAAGAGTTGTAATCCAACGTAATTGTTTATCTGTGGATGACAATATATATATATATATATATATATGTGTGTGCGTGTGTGTGTGTACACACCCAGTCACAATATTTCATCAATAAAATAAAAAGGATAAAAACTCGTAACTGCGTTTCACGTGGCCGATTTGCAGCTAAGCCGGTACGGACACGTCGATATATATATATATATATATATATGTGGGGGGTATATATATGTGGGGGGTGTGAGAGAGAGAGAGAGAGAGAGAGAGAGAGAGAGAGAGAGAGACAGTGCGTGTGTGTGTGTGTGTGTGCGTACGTGTGTGCGTGAATAAATATATATATGGGATTGTGTGTGTATGTGTTTCGATATGCATAATATCAAAATACATCTCTATTCTTTCTATTCATCATACACACACAGAAATACTCACCCACACAGACATAAACAAACACAAATATGCACATTTCTATATTTATATATACTCGATCCCACGCAAACACTCACACACACACACACACACACACATACACACATGCACACACATATACTACTTTAAGATAGATATAATTACGGTTCTTTTAAAAACTAAAACGTCAGTTTTAAAAGAGCTCGTTCCCGTGTTGTAGTGGCTAATGTGAAGACCTGTGACTTCGTAATAAGAGAGTTCGAATCCCTTTCGTGCTACTACATTCTCTTTCGGATTAATACACTAGGGATAGGTATGAAGACCTTTATTCTCGCAGCTTTGGCTTAAATGGTACCACTGATCTTCTGCAAGAATGGTTCTATCATTAAATAACCCACAAAGTTGATATGCTATTAAAAAAACGCAATACCATTTCAAAAACAAAAAACGGCTGTGCTCTCAGTAGGACCTAAAAGAGTTCTCCATACAAAAGTATCAGATAGCCAATAAAAGTTCAGTTTAATTAAAAATGAATAAAAATAAAAAGTCAACTAACTCTTGTATTTATGCAACTTGAGGTTTGAGTCACAACTGTCAAATGTTTTATGCACAAACAAAAAATATATCCAAGAAAATGAGACTTATAAAATCCTCTTGGATTTTGAAATACAAACGGATAGATTAGCTCAGATTCGAAAAGCAGACTGACTGAGTTTTCGTTAAAAGAAAGAAAATAAATTGTCAGCAATTACTTTGTGCTGTTCCAGTAAATCATGGATAGGAAATTAAGCGAAACGATAAAAATACTTTAAATTTACCTGAAAACATAAAAAAAGTTAAATGAAGTTTGTGCCCTTGGAGCTGTCCCTAAAGATCTGAACAAGAGATGGAGGGAACTAGAGATCAGAAGAATAAATGAGACCGCCCAGAGCAGAGCACAGATAAGCGAGAATGCGTTGAAGGGGATTTGGAGACCTGTGGAGACATTCTGTGAATGAAAAAAGCAAAGCAAAAGAAAAAGTAAAGAAAAAAACTGTATAAAACTCACAAGAGATTATATATATATATATATATATATATATATATATATATATAATGTATGTGTATATATATATATATATATATATATATTACTTTCTTTAAGAAAAAAAACAAAGACCGGTTAATTTAGGATTATAAATTTATTTCCATCCTGTTTTTCAGTTTCTGGTGTAAACCAAAAAAACGAAGAAAAATATAACAGGACTTCTTCAGATCCACTGGATAAATAAAACAGAATAGACATGTGGGGTGCTTAGAAGAGAAAATACATATTTTAATACATAAATGGCCTGATGTGTTATTAAATAAGAGAAGTGAATTAATAGCTAGATGTAGACATAAGACTAAATTTAAACTATAGACTAGAAAAGAATTAAAAACATAGAAATAGATGGGAAAAAAACGTATCCAATATACACACTAGGAAAAAATAGGTTGCTAAATAAATGGTATCGAAATTAATATAAGCATTAATATTTCTCTTAAAAGTTAATTATCGAACTTAACATGAAAAGAAAATAAATTAAACAAATAAATAAAAAAGTTAAATTACTGTAATTATAACTGACGGAATAAAATAAATAAAATAAATAGGTAAATAAAAAACGGAAATTCAATAAAACGAGGATATAACTCCTTAATCTCTTCCCCCTCCCCCTCCACCCCACGTGTCTATTCTGTTTTATTTATCCATTGGATCTGAAGAAGTCCTGTTATATTTTTCTTCGTGTTTTTGGTTTACACCAGAAACTGAAAAACAGGTCTTTGGTTTTTTTCTTTAAAGAAATATTGCTCTGTAAAAAAATTACATTGAGCTCTCCACCAGGAAAATTTAAATGTTCAGCTCCTGAATGATTTTCTTGTCCTGAAGGAATTACTCCCAACTCTGGTTTATCTGGACCGAATACTACTACTATATATATATATATATATATATTATGTATATATATATATATATATATATTATGTATGCGTATATATATATATATATATATATAATGTTATTCAGCTCCTTTTGCGAAACTACCCGGTGATATTTAATCCGCTTTAAAGAAAGAGAACAGCTTCGTTTCTTTAAAATTGTTTTTGAATTTATTGACATATATATATTTCCCTTGTGTATCAATCGGGGCGAATGAGCAGACATGTTTAGTCATGCAAATATATCATATGCAACGATCTATGCATTTCTCTCTCGATATATATCTATGTGTGTGTGTGTGTGTGTGTGTGTGTATGGTCGGGTATGCATAGAAGTTCCGTATATATATAGAAAATACTTATTGTATGTAGTAACATTATATATATATATATATATATATATGTGTGTGTGTGTGTGTGTGTATTTGTGTGTGGGGGGTGACTGTACTTTGGTTCGTTGAGTGGATTGACATACCTTAATGGAATGCACTTAAAGTGCACCACTTATGCCCGCTTCTCATCATAACTTTCGTATCCCCATCACGCTAACTGACCATCCTGGGAAAATTGAACCAGATGCTTACTCTACATCCCTTCGTATATATACGCGGGCTTAGAACATCCAGACCTTGAACGTTGTCCAGAGGTTCGAAATCCAATTCTTCTGGTATCAATGCCAGGAAAGTAGAGAGAGAGAGGATTTCTCGTGGAATATTGACAAAAGTGCTGAACTGCGGCCTCGAAGAAAGCAAGTTCGAATTCCAGTCATGCTATTCTTATTTACCAACTCCTCCACTCGGGCAGGATATGACACAAGGTCAATTTTTAAGCGGACTTTAACAGGTTTTAATTCAGAGTTTTCGTTTTACTAGACTAGTTGCCCCAACAGGGCTGAAGAACCGAGTCTGCCCTACTATTTACCCATAGCTGGAGGGAGGATTATTGGATTCATACCTTTCTCAAGGGTATTAGTGCTATGTGAAATGCAATCAGTCTCGTCTAGGATTTGAACCCGTGTCGCCATGTTCATTTCCTACGACGATAACAATTACACAACGGACACCTTCCAGTCATATTATCAAGTTCATTTTTGTACTAATACCTTTGAGAGAGGTATGAAAACCCTAATCCTTCCGTCTATGAGTTAAATACTATCTCAGCTGTTTATCTGCAAGGATATATTTAGCATTAAATAACCCCCGTATGTTGAAATGCCTTTAAACAAAGAAGTAAAATGGAAGTAGAGATGGGTGCTTCCGTATCTGCATGTACTAAAAAAGATAATTCATAAGTCAGATTTTGAAAAATCCATAACAGATACTGGAATTTGTTTCTTTGCAGAGTCTTCAATATTTTCAGATCAGATATTTGCTGAATAGAACCAGGAATATTTTGATGCAATCCCACTAGATCGACTCCGTTTACTTTTAAAATAAATATTCTTCATGTCGACAATAAATGTCTTCTATATTTGTAAATTTGACTGTTAAGAGTTGCAACACAGTTGGTCCTATCATTCAACCTAACCAAAATCTAAACCACCAGTCTGTGTCCTAACTATGACATTGATCTACATCTGATGGTAAGGCTCAAGATTTAGAGATCTGAGACGTATAGATACTGTTTCATTATAATTACACTAAGGTCCACTCTATGTGTGTGCTTGAATGTTTGTATTTTGAAACCGTTAGGGTCCCATCTATAGGTCAAATAGGTCTGTTAAAATGATTCATATTCGCTAGGATCTTGTGCAATAAACGTTATTAATAAACAACTAAAAATGTAAATATGAACGTACAATGAACATGATTCCCTAACCTCTAGATATAAAATAACACTTGTAAAAACTTCATAAGCAGTGATTAATCTATATGAAATTAGCGAGGGGTGTCCTGGAAGGTGTCAAGAATTGCAGAGATAGAAACGTTCTTCAAAAACGGCCTCCGTATATAAGTACGTGGCTAGTTTTCCAAATTTAAGGACCTTTCCAGCATTTTTTTTTCAAATAAGGATTTCGGTTTTTGAGCTATGTTATTTTAAATTCTAACAACACTACTAACATTGAGATCAGACCAAAGTAATCAATCAAAAACCTCAACGTGATGACATCTCATGAGTGAAAATCAATTTTTCTAAACCATGTCCTAGACATGACACTAAAGTCACACGATCAGTGCAAGAAAAGTTGCAGTGAGCCACTGCCGTGAAGAGACGACTGCCAGAGAAAACAAACGTCCTTGTTCGTGAATCTCAAAAGATGAGTTGACGCCCAGGTCGCCTTTTCTCTGTGGTGGAAGTAGACAGACGAAATGTGAATAAAGAAATTGAAAAAAAAATATCTATCTATCAATCTATCTATCAATCTCCACCCACAATTCAAAACAACACGATAACAATTAAATACTATAGATTTTTTAATCTTATTTCAGCTGTCCAACTAGAAAGAAAAGAATTGATATGAAATCGGAGCTGCTTCTTTCATTAGAAACCCTGTCGGTGGGGTGACAGATACGCTGAATGTATTCTCTTCTGACCCCACTAAAAGTTGTATCTTGTGTAGGAGTCCCAAATTCATAAAATGGAGAGTGTGCAATACTGGAACTTCAGGCTGTGTGAAATACATCTGCATTGCCATTACTCCCAGTTTAACTCATACTTGGTCTCCTTGTACCTGTTAGTATCTTATCTGTGGGTCGAATAAAAAATGTTTAAAATGATTTTGAATTAAAATAATTCATTGCCACTTGCAACGTTGATATCGCAACTAATTATTCGTTTAAAATAATTGAATTTTACGGATATATTAGCTCTTCAAACCTTAATATTTTGACAAAGAATAAAGTGTTTAACTGTTCATTTTTGTGAAGATACACTTTCAGTATGATATATAGTTTGACATCGTGTTTACCTGATATGAAATAACCCAATAAAGTTTTGATTTGCCATGAAGCAAAATCATCTACCAACCGACTAAACTAACAAATTTCAAAACCGTTTAATATATCTTGAGCAATTGTTTCCTTAAAAAAAAGCTATCCGATAAGCGCAGAAAATATTTCTTATTGCTTTTGCGGCAATATTGCCTTTTTTAACTCACAAATCATTCATACAACTCCTGGTAATAATTATAGAATTTGCACATATCAAGGATGTTCAAGTAAGTTTTTTTTTATCTTGCTGTAATTTTCTGAAGACAAGTGGTTCAGTATACCTAATTTAAAGGAAACTTAGTTTCTGTACGAACAATTAAAGAAAAAATGTTTTATGCTTCATCAGTTATCGAATAACTGATGAGGCATGAAACAGTTTTTCTTTAATTGTTCGTATAGGAACAATGTTTCCTTTAAATTAGGTATACCGAACCACTTGTCTTCAGAAATTTTCTTTTGACTATGGACCAATTTGCTTATCTAGGCTTCTGCTGGTGTTTATTTTTGGAATGCAAATGATTAAGTCAGTTCATAATTTCTTCCTCAATAGTGGATTATTCGAAAAAAAATTCGCTCAGAATGGCTTAATAAAAAATATAAATAATTAATTTGATATTATCTGCTTTGTTTAAACTATCAATTTTGAAGTTAAAATGTTCTTCTCTTAACGAAAAATATTTTGGTTCTTTTCTGGTTTGGTTAAGTTTGGTTTGTTTAATGGCATATCGACATTCCTAGGTTATTTAATGCAAAAACTATACATATAGAAGGAGAGTGGTCGTACTATTTTACCCATAGATGAGGTGATAATGGGGTTTATAACTTTCCCCAAGGGGTATTACTACAGAAGTGAACGTAAGAGCAAGTCCATCACGCTAACCACAAGGACTTCTCTCGCCATCTTTTCTGATATTACTTTATTATATTATATCATTTGGGAACATCATCTAAATTAGCTAATTACTTTATTTTTACGAGAGGTTGTTTGTATCCTTGGCACTGGGGATCCTAGAGAAAACTTCTTATTAAGTTAGGCTATAACTTAACTTTAATGCCCAAACAATTCTTGTCATCATCATTATCAAGTATTGCTGACAGCACGTATTTCCTAGACTTTTTCTTGCAATGCGCCCCTATTATCTATCACTTCTTCCAAGTCTTCCAGATGGCATCCAGTGTCCGCATAGAGCTGATGTATATAAGTCTACGTTGGTCGGACAACACTGATGTGTCCATGAGAGAACGTTGCTTATGAGTTTGCCCAAACTGTTTGTTCGTCTTGGATGTTTTGTAAGATAGAAAGTAGGTGGCCGTACAGCTACTATTTTGTGGCGGGTTGTTTCCAGGATGTGTTTAAAATAGCACTCATTGTTCTTGTGTAGTTTTTTTCATGCATTTCGTGGTGCATCCATAGAGTATTACTGTCACAGCCACAGCTTGGAAGAATGTATTTTAATGTTGAAAAAGAAAGATAAATCGTCGTAAGAACGATCATTTTACTATTTAGTCCCTTGCTGGGTATATCAGGGGGTTCATACCTTACCCATAAGTATTAAGCCAGAAGTGAACACAGTTCAAAGTTGCTTAAAATAATATCACCGTATAGAAGGTTAGCCACTACAACGCGGGTACTTTCCTGACCGTTTGCGAATCGTGGTGAAATATTTTTTTCACATTCCAGAGAACATTTTTGGAAGGAGTTAGTTCAAAATAGATGTTACACGGCTTTTTTTCGCATTGGTTCCTCAACCAAAGTGTCCCTAAATTTTCAATTTTAAAGTTTTCTTACTCAAATTCCAATTTTCTAATCGTCTACGAAGGTCACTTCAGAACTAAAACCTTTAGTAACGACAACAGGTAAAAGGAGAAGCAATTACATCCCAGGATAAAACAAGTCTGCAAGCGATAAACATTGTTTTCCACTTTATTATAGATGTTCACCAAAGATGAACAAGAAACTGACGCGTTAGAAAAAGGAACGGTGCCAAATTAATGCCTTCAATGATATCAGCCCTCAAAGTCAGACGCAGATAGTTGTAAAATGGCAAACGATAGTATATTTCTGGCCAATAACTCACCTTTTTGCCATGTTACAGTTACCAGTTGAGCGGCAGTCTAAAAAAATGACATTTGTCGTGAACACTGAAGCATGAAATAACTGCAGAGATTTTTCTTAAAAAAAAAAAATAAGGTGAGCAGTCTTCCGACGCCAAGGGGTTTCACATGCGGCACAAACGAAATGAATGGCATGACAAATTAAACTCACCTATCTAATCCACGACGTGAAGAGCGTTGTGATCAGCGCATCTGGGTCAATGAAAGAAGGACTACGCTATAAACATATTTTTCACGAAGACTCCGTCAACATTTCTGAGATAAAATTGACTACCTCTGGGCGTGCTATTATGAAAATACGTGACAAAGGAGTAGGAACCTTTTAGAAGAATCATGTTATATAGATGAAAACTTTCTCGATGGAACTATTTCATTGTATTAGCTGCATATTTTCGTTTGAATATAAATTTTAAAAATGATATTTTCAAGTAACAGCTGAAGTTCATATTATTTATTTTGTCATACAGCGATACCAAAGCAAAAACAGTACATTTTAGGGAGATTTTTTATTAGAGCAATGCACTTAAAATGCTCTTAGAGAATAAAGCAATTTCCAGTTTAATTTGTCTCTGATCGATTATTTTGTAGTATCCACATTTGAACTCAATGTAGTTTCTATGGAAATTAATTAAGAGACATAATTTTTTTACCTACATTCATCTATCTATCGATCTATCCTTTTGCGCGTGTGCCCTGATGTAAGTCTGGATAATGAGCGCTCCATCTTTACAGATGATTACCGTCCTTTGAACCTCCAATGTTCATCTGGACAATTAACTTCTTTTTCACTCTGTCTTCTCAGACAAATTTACAAACCAGCAACAGTCTTGCAAGTTTAAGCCAGGGATCCTTGACAAAAAGATTGATGACAGTAGATGTTTCTTAATTCAGTTCTTACAGAAGGTTTTGTAGACTACATTTTCAAGCCAGACAAAGACTTTCACACTTTACTGCAGAGTGTCGTGTTCACGTCTTCCATAAAACTTCATGTGGGTGACTATCCACCTTTAGAGAGAACGCGCGTCCAAGCAGACTCTTGAATCAGATAGTCTAACATTGTCCCTTAATAAGCTGTCGACTCAGATGGATGTTTCGTACGGCTCTCTCAAGTAAAATACCGCTGCGTCTTGACCAGCAACAAAGACACATGTATATGAATATAATCATATATTTTTATTAGTCAACGGTGAAGCTTATGTAGAGAAGGAGAGTAATAGAAGAGAGAGAGGGGGAGAGTTCGCGTACATGGAAGCACCGTCGGGAGTCAGAAATCTCAGAGGGAATTGACTTCAGCCAAAATTTTCGACCTTATATACTTTTAAAACCCTCACGCAACGTACATGCAATGCTTGCTTTTTATTAATCATGGCCGAAACCCTTGCAATGCTTGTTTTTCATTGGCCGTGGTTTACACCCATGTGATGCTAGCTTTTCATTGGCCACGGCTTACATCCATGCAATGCTTGTTTTTCATTGGTCATGTTTTATATCCATGCAATGCTTTTTCTCTCTTGGTCAGAGTTTACACCCAGGCATTCCTTGTTTCTGGTAATGATTTTGTGGATTTTATTTACAGCCTGATATATCTGTCAACATTATCCGCCGGGTTATCACAGGTTAAAGTGATATATTAAATCTCCTTAAAGAATGCACATCCTTAGATCCTCATAACTCATCCGAATCCAGAATATCAATTTTCAACACCTTCATTCTGAGCAAGAAGCAACACAAAGTCATTTTTTGTAGAGTTTTGCTAATTTCATTTCAGAGTTTTCTTTTACCTTGACCAATTGCTGCACCAAGACTAAAGAGACTAGATTGTTCCACTATTTAGCAATAACTTGAACTAGACGTGTCAAGGATTGAAAGTGCTGAGCAATCAAATGTGAGAAAACGGATTTGAATTTGATTAAATGCAATAAAATTGTGTTTTAAACTTGGAAAAAAAGGCCAGAGAAACGTACGGAATGCTTCAGACTATTTTGGAGTATCTTGCATGAATCGAGCTTCAATTTTTGAGTGGCATAAGAGATTCAAGGAAGGCAGGGAGTCTGTGAGGGATGATGAGAGATGTGGAAGGAGTAGGGAAGTCAATAGACCAGAATTGATTGGCCAAAGGGTTAGGGTCAGGGTTATGTTTACTATGTTGAAGTTTTAAGGGAGTTCAGGGAGATATTCGGTCATAAGAGACCAGCACTCTTCAAATCCGGTCAGTGGGATTTCCACCTGGACAATGCACCAGTCAACAACTCCATCCTTGTCAGAGACAATTTGACCAAGATGGGCATCAAGACAGTTCCCTAGCCTCCCTATAGTTCAGACCTTGCTCCCTGTGACTTTTGGTTATTCCCTATGTTCAGAGGCTGTCGTTATGAGACAATTGAGGAGATGAAAGAGGCTGTGACCTAGCTTATTGAAACGCTCACACATGAGGACTTCCATGGGGACTTACGGAGTTGTTGGAACGGTACAACAAGTGGATTGCAGCTGGAGGAGATTACTTCGAAGGGGACTTGAGTTTCATATGTGTTCTACCAATAAATGTCCCCATACGAAAAAAATTCTGGAAACTTATTTAATGATCCTCGTATATAGTTAAAATTAAACGCTTAAAGATCTTTGAAAACGTTAAATCTTTACAGTGCCCAATACACAGAAATCTAGACCAATATAACAATATATTATCAATTATGAAAATGTAAAGCAGAAATAATACTTAAAACTCTGAGTTTCACGGCTACGATCGACTAGCGAGCCTGTAATCTGCACGTATGGATAGAGTGTGAGTTACAACAGAGAACAAGTAACGGTGATATAAAAGACATTCAAGAGAGAAAGAATGAAAATAATAGAAAGAATGAATTACATGAATACGATATTCTTTGGAACTATTAAAATTTGAAAATTTTTCTTGATATATTCCTTTAAAAGAACTTGAAAATAATTAAACGTTTATTTTTGTCGATTTTTATTCTCCATTATTTTATGATTCTAGAATAAACCTGTATTATCTTTATTTATTAAAAATATCTACTTCAATATATGTTTAAAAAAATTAATTGATTAAAACGATATGCTTCCTAGCTCAAAATCTCTCACACAGAATATCATTATAATCCCAAATCAGACGCTGCAGGTAACATTGTCTAAATTCAATCTTTTCTACACTAAAGTACAACAGGAAGTTGTTCAAATGTATTTTTCTTAAAGATATTACGATAAAAAGAAAAGGCTTGTGTATAAAAAGGAATGATATTTGACTGAGTTTGAATAAATGTTTCTGTAAAGGATCGAATATCTTGCATTAAATTTGTCAGAGTTTATCCAAAAAATTTTTATTTTGCATTTACGAGCTCTGATATTAAGGAATTGTCTATCAAGAGGCTTGTGTTTGCTTCGCCATTGTATCAGTTTCTTCCTAATTGTCTTCTTTTTTTTTTTCTTCAGTTTATTTTCCTGCAACAGATTCGGCAATTGTTTGGCATCTTTTCTTAAATTCTTTCGTTCGGGCTTTGCCAAAGTCAGTTCCTCTTTTGTTCTTTACGATTTTCAGGATCATTAAAGGCATTTTCAAAGAATTTATTTAGCATCCAATGTTTTCTATTATTTTCGATTTCTTTTCTTTTTTGAATTTCTTTACCGTTTGTGTTTTTTCCTGTGTTTTATGATAAAGGCTCCTTTGTTCTGTTACAGTTTTTCGATTCTTCTAGAGTTCACTTTGCGTTTGCGAATTGATTTCCTCATCTAATGTTGCTTTTGTGCGTAATTTGTGTAATCAAATTGTATTCTTTGAAAATAGTGGAATAGAGATGATAATTATCACGGGAATAAAAATAGCTACATTAGCAGGAGGCTATATAGTAATAAATAGTGGTTAAGAACTCCAATAGAAAAGCTTGCATTCTAATTGATATGTCAGTTTCAGCATATAATGACATATCAGTAAAAGAATACAATAAAATTAGTAAATACAAAGACCTGGAAATGGAAATTGAACAAATTTATCACGTTAAAATTACCACTGTGCCAGTAATAATGGGAGCACTGGATATGGTAAAAAGAAGACAGTTGTACACTTTAACAAGATACTAAGCGGTGTCAGCCTATGTAAAATATTAAAAAAAAAACAGCACTTTGCAGAACTGCTGAAATCTTTTAGAGTATACTATCAATGTGACGAAAAAATATCACCCAAAATTGGTAGTAAAAGATACAAACACACCAAATCGCTACTTTCTCTTATTCTAAGTCTTTGGTAAAGCCCATTAATGGTTGGTAAGAAACTAAAATTAAACTAAAAATTAAATAATAATAACATAAAGGTGACAATTATACCAATCATGATTGGTGCTTTTGGTAGTCAACAAATAATTACAGGGTGGAACGATAAAATTGTCACCCTAGAAAAGACGACATGATTCCATTTCCGTTTAAAGAAAACCGGTTTTCTTTTTTTTTTTTCTTTTTTTTTTTTTCTTGCAGACCATCTACGAGTTGGCCAGTTGTGTACAAATCCCATGAGCGATAGGAGTCTTCTATCATGCCTGAAAGTGACACAATGTTCAACGAGCGATATCGGACATGCGTCGCTGTACAACTCATGTTCTCTACCGATCCAAGTTATGACAACAGGACCATTGCCAGCACCCTCAAAATGCAAATCCGAACGGTTCAACTTTTGAAGGCACAGCTCAACGCATCGGACGACCCTTCGGACGGCTACTGTTATGGTCTCTGGTGTGGTTTCAAGTGAGGGCCACATTATGCCACCTCACATCTTCAAAGTCGGCTAGAAAGTCAACACCAAAGTGTACCTGGATGTGCTGCAGAGTGTGGTGATCCCCTGGTGCAATCAGGTGACCGGTGGCAGACCCTGGGTGTGGCAGCAGGAATCGGCGCCGTTCTACAAGTCCAAAGAGATCCAGGCTTGGCTTCAGAAGGAGTGCTACGACTTTGTACCCTTCTCTCACTGCCCCCCTCCTCCCCCAACCTGAACCCACTGGAGTACTTCGTTTGGAAATACGTCGAGAACATCACCAACATCACTTCCCACAACACCAAAGCCAGCCTGATCGCTGCCATCCGCCGAGTATTTCCCAAGCTCCCGCCGACGCTTGTGGAAAAGGCATGCTCCCAGTTCCGGATCCGTATCGAGGCGGTGATTGAGGCTGAAGGCGGCTACATTGAATAGATGTCAGCTTTACTACATAATGAAGTTACTTGTATTGATTTTTTCAATAAAAGTTTTGAAATAAAGCTATAGTGTTGTTTTCTTTAGGACGACAATTTTATCATTCCACGCTGTATTAAAAGGACTTGGAGGGAGGAGGACGAGTAGAGACTATCTAAACTACAACACTATTGAGAACGGCTGGCATACTGAGAAGAGTCCTGTAGACTTCAGGAGACTTGCTGTCACTCAAACTCCATTGAAAAAACCCTTCAGTTAAAACTGATGTGAAAAACTCTCAAGGAGTAAATAATTAATGTAAACCAAGTCATCTTTGGATGATGTCAAGTTAATTGCCAAAAATGAAAAAGGACAGAAAACCCTGATACAAACAATCAGAATGCACAGCTAGGATATAGAAATGGAATTTGTCATTGAAATATGTACGACACTGATGAGGAAAAAGGGAAAATGAACAAACGGAAGAAAAATCTGACTACTTAGGAAAGCATCTGAACATTTAGAGAAAAAGAAAATTTCAGAGACTTGAGAAAACTGGAATCGGATATCATCAAACAAACGAAGATGAAAGAAAAAATAAGAAAAGTGTACCTCAGGAAAACAAGAAAACTTTTCGAAACCGATCTCTACAGAATAAATTTCATTAAATTAATAAATACCAAGGCAGTCCTTCTCGTCAGATACTCTAGACCATTTTTAAAATGGACAAGAAAGGAACAGAATCGACCAAAGGACGAAGAAACTGAAGTTTGCACTAAGCCGTATATCTAATAGATGTCATGTACAGATTATAGGTTTCAAGGAAAAGAGAAAGAAGAATCGCCAGCATTGAGGACCGCGTACAAGCATCAATACAAAGACGCGAGAAATACACTAAAGAGAATTAAGGATGACAAATCAGAACAGTTAGTAACAGCAAGGTCAACATAAAGACTAAAAGAAAAACAAGAACTTTCTAATTCCAGAAATGGGAAGAAAACAACGGTCTGTATACTTCGAGTAACAAACTGGATTGATGGCAGATTGCTTAGAAATGAAAACCACAACAGAGAAACTCTTTTAACAGCAGCGTAGAATTCTGATATAAAAACCAATTATATTAAAGCGAATATCGATAATACACAATTGATTTGTGAGTTTAGATTGTTTTGTTTGGTTTTGTTTGCTTTTATGGCACATCAACCATTGTAGTTTATTAATGCCACATCGATCTTTAAACATATAAACAGTTCTATTCCAAACAATCCAGTTTAGTGTAAGTAGAGTTTCAATGTCAAAAACAGTTCTATTTCAAACAATTCAATTTAATATACAAAAACAGTTTCATTGCAAATAGTTCAGTTGAGCATAAGTACGCAGTTTAAAAATTAAAACGGTTCAATTTCAAGCAACTCAGTTTAGCATAATGATACAGTTTAGGTTTATCTGATCCATAGATAGGACCCTATAAGTTGCTACCACTCCGGCTCAGAGTGCACCTGCGAGCGATAGCATTGAAGGTACTCTGCATTTCCCAAAGATCCAGCATTACTGAGACCTTACCATCAGATTGTTTAGTGTAATATACAGGACACTCGTTGGGGCTTACCCTTCTTCAGAGAAGCAGTTGGTGTATTCTACAGTCCCAGCCGACTGGGCCACCAGGAAACTCGTTAATGGGGGATTTACCCCTCTGCAGAGAAGCAGTTGGTGTATTCTACAGCCCTCTCTAGCCAACAGGGCAATGGGTTGTGTCGAAACAGTGATGAAACGGTTAATCACTTGATAGCAAGTGCAGCAAACTAGCACAAACAGAGTACAAGACCAGATATGACTGGGTTGGAAAGGTGATCCATTGGGAATTTTGCAACCAATTCAAATCTTATAAAAATACCAAATGGTATACGTACAAAACAGAATGCACCCGAGTGAATTAGACACACAAAGTTCTGTAGGGTTTTGAGATACAAACGAATCGCATAATCCCGACTAGAAGATCAGACTTCCAAGTGTTAATTCACGAGAAAAAAGACAACTTGCTGTCTAGCGGTTATTGCCTTTCCAGCGGATCACAGAGAGAGAAAAAAAAGTGTAAAGATTGACAAATACTTGGACCTTGCCAGAGAACTAAAAAAGCTGTCGAGCATGAGGGTGACAGTGTTAACATTTGTAGTTCGTGCACTTGGTTCGGTTCAAAAGGCTTCGGAAGGAAACTTTATGAATACGAGAACAGAGGAAGAATCGAAACCGTACAGACCACATCCTTTGCAAGAAGATTGAAACCTGAACATCTCACGAGACTTGCTGTCACTTTGGGAATCAATCAGTTTACTTTGGAGCAAAAAAAATAACTTACTCGGAGTAAAATAACACTATTACTAATGGTGATAATAATTATAGAATTCTAGTCGCATTCGGACTTATCTCTATGACATTTAGCACGACCTCAGAATCCACGGTTGCTAAAACCTGCCTATTATTTCCTGAATGTCAAGGTTCTTGCTACGCGAGCGAAATATCTTGATTCATCTTCTTACTCTTCTGAGATCAACTGAGAGTTTACTTTTAGCGTAACATGTTTGTTCCGAGGTGTTATAGCCGAGTTAAAACTCATAAAACATCTCGACTAAACTACATTTATCGTTCATCTGAGCGATTTTTAAAATTACACACGGTGGGAAGCAATACACAATGTGTCAGCGCTATAACTACTACAACACTTCTAACAACAGTGGGTGTCTACTCCAGCTTGAACTGCTTTAATATTTCTGTCGCAAATAAGCACGTTATAAAATATTGCAAAACTTTTCACTCTAACTCCTATGGGACTTTAACATACAAACGGATCACCTAATCCCGGCCAGAAGACCAGACCTCATAATATTCAATAAAAAAAAGAGAATCTTCAAAATTGTAGACTTTGCTGTCCCAGCGGACTACAGAATAAATCTGAAGGAAAGTGAAAAGAAGGATAAGTGCCTCGACCTTGCTAGAGAATTGAAAAAGCTGTAGAACATGAAAGTAACGAATGTGCCAATTGTGATTGGTGCTTTAGGCGCAGTAACTAAAGGATTATTAAAAGGCCTGGAGGACTTGGAAGTTGGCGGACGGGTAGTGACTATCCAAACGACAGCATTGCTAAGAACGGCTAGAATCCTGAGACGAGTCCTGGAGACTTGAGGAGACTTGCTGTCACTCAAACTCCAGTGAAAAACCATCAGCTAACACTGATGTGAAAAACTCCAAAGGAGTAAATAATAATAATTATAATAATATCTATAAAAAAGAAAACCTACCGAACAGTGGACTTGCTATTCCGGCTGACCCCAGAAAGAAAGCGAAAAGAGAGATATGTGCCGAGACGTTGCTAGAGAAATACAAAAATTATGGAAGATGAAAGTGGTGATGATAACAGTCGTAATTGGTGCACTCGTTACAGTCACCAAAGGATTGATATCGGGACTAGGAGACATGGAAATAAAAAGATGAGTGAAGACCATCCAAACTATAGCATTATTAAGATCGGCCAGAATACTGAGAAGAGTCCAGGAGATTTGAGGAGATTTATTGTTACTTAAATTCCAGTGAGAAACTATCAGCTAACGCTGAGAAAAACTCTTAAAAGAGTAAAATGATAATAATACCTTAACATTGCTAAAAAGGATAAAGCCTGGATAAAGGGTATTAATTGCAGCCTAATATGATGGCATGAAAATTTATTAATCAAAGCCAAAGTTGATATGACGCAGGAGAATTGCAACTTTCGGTTATAAGGAAAGAAAGGTAAAAAAGAAACAAAGTGGCACAAAAAGGAATACAAGAGTAAACATGACTGTCGGGGAAAGATGATCAACCGAGAACCGTGCAAGAGACAGAATTTTTTCCGTGCTGATAAATGGTATATGCATAAATCAGATTCTATCTTAAAAAAGAGAAAATTCGTTGGCTTCAAATTCAAATGGTTCATACCCTCTCTGCCAGAAAACCAGAACTGGTTTTAATTAACAGTAAAAAAGAATTTTACGTATAGTAATTTTGCTGTTCCGGCATAACACAATGCGAAAAAAGATTTTTAAAAATTAAAAATTGAACAAACACCAGTACAATGCCAGAGAACTGAAAAAAAGGGGGACATGAAGGTAAAAGTGCTACTAGTCGTTGTTGGAACACTTGGAATGGGCCCTAAGAATCTTGAAAATATTCTGAGTAAACTGGACATTAGATAAAGAATCAATGCTATTCATACCATAGAAAAGTTCTGGATATCAAACAAGATTTGCTGCAACCGAGACCAACTGGAAAAATCACGAGTGAGACTAGGATTAAAAAAATCAAATTGAGTAAAACGATACTAGAATATTTCGCATGTGGATTTGCTGAACAGATTTTATGGTAAATCAAACAAAACTTGAATATATTTCACATTTATTTCTTATTTTTAACTAAATTGCCGATTATAAAATAAATTACTGTATCCCAACATTGCGTTAGTTTACATGATTGATATTTTCTTTGATTTACTGATTCATTGATCAATGTAAACAATCTCCTATAATCGTATCCACACACACACATGCGCGTGCGCACACACATCCACACACATGCATATATATATATATATATATATATATATATATATATATATATATACATTATTTTGATAAAAGTGAAACAATTTTTATCAGAAATTTTAGCATAAATATATAACTGTAATATTTGGGATAGCTTTATTGCAATATTATTTTAATACCACAAAATATTTGTTTGGAGGCTATTCAAAATGACCACAAATCAAACAGGCCTTGAACAGAGATTTTTCGTCAAGTCTTTGGTGGCTGAGAAGTGCCAACTACATGAAATTCACTGAAGAAAGTATGATGTCTGCGGAGAAGCATATTTTATTTCCAAAAATCTTTACAGGGAGCTAAATATTAGTTTGTCACTTTGAGCCTGAGTGGAAAAAAGGGTCAATGGAAGCGAAATACAGTCAATCTGCAGTAAAGTTCGGGTGCTGCAGTAGAAAAATTCATGCCAACTAAGTTTCTGGATAGAATGGGCCTATCACAATAGTTTTGTTTGAAAAAGGTACAACTGTATACAAAGATACATTTGAAAAATAAAAACTCATCGTTAATTCGCTTTCGACGCCCCATGAAGATTTTTAAAACATTTTAGAAATTATTCAAATAAAAATACGATTTTTTTTTTCATAACATAATGCTGTTTCCAATACATTATTATCATTAAAGTAATTAAATTAATTAAACATGACTTAGATTTACTGAAATTTTCAGTTTGAGATTTTGGATATATTTTCTGCAAATTTAGTGCGTCTTTTTCACTTAACGGTTTAAATTCTTCAACGTCTTTATAAGGCATGTAATTTTTTCCGTTCGAAAATTTCCTTCGTTTAAATTTAATTAAAAACAGACATTCAACCTTTTTCAATGAATATATTTCTAGAAAATCCACTGAAGACTTTTTTAAAAGGAACTTTTTAGTGTATCTCTTCTACTACTGAATAACTTCTGAAATTTTCATAAAAATCTGACATTTATCTGACTTTTAAAAGATTTTAAAAATCATCAGATTGGCTTTTAAATTTGACTTTTGTTGACCTTAGAATGAACTTGAAAGTTTAACACTTTTAGAAAAATCTATCAAGGATTATTCTCTGTCTAACAATTGTTTAATTGAGCATTGCTACCGGATTTTATCAGAGCCGACAAATTCATTTTTAAGCTTAAATCCTACTTGGTGAGAAGAAACTGACAGAGACCTAAAAAAAAAAAAACTTAATATGCGAAAGATGTGGGACACACACCGAAAGGCAACTAAAGACCTATCTTCCAAACTTTCTGACAATTTTCGTATTGATTTTATTTTTTATCATATTTAGTCTATTTTTTCCTTGTTTTACATGTGTGTATACATTTCCTTTCGAAAACTTTTTATTCTTCCCTTCCGTTAAACAATTATTCATATATTATTAGGTTTGGTTTCTGTTCCTTGCAGATCAACCTTTGAGGGATATTTAATGCCAAAGTCATCCTTGTAGAAGAACAGCAGTGATACAATTAACCCATTGCTGTTGGGGGATCAAAAAATACATATCTTTCTCATCGGTAATATCGTGACTGTATTTCGAACTTCCTTACTATAAAATCGCAGTCCAGAACATTAGCCACTACACTAAAGAAACTCACTTCATATTTAAGGTATTATAAGTAATTTAGTGAAGATTCAAAGTAAGGAGGAATTCAGTCCGTATTTTTTTAGATAAGGTTTGATGAGTATTATTTTGGTTGTGATTTTTTGGACTGTTCTCTTTATTGTGGTAAGTTGAAACACAACGTTTCGACCGCTATATCCTTCGGCCTTCTTCTGGTGTTCCTTGTTTATCTGGACATAGAAATGATTAAACCTGGGAGATCATAACCAAAAAGAATATATTCGAAGGCAATATAAAAACCCTGTCCTACTTAATATAAAGAACTTGGTATTCAAGAAGAATTTCTGGAACCATTTCCTCACAGATGCCCTTTGGATACAGATGTACAGCTGCATATTGATTAGTTAACTTAGATATTTTTTAAAGAAGGACTTAAGCTATAATCAAGAGTCGAATGAAAATGTAAGTTATTCGACTTTGTATTTTAAACTGAAATTAAAAAAAAATGTAATACGTAACTCCATCTGACCAAGGTTATCAGATTTAAGACGACTAAATCCAACAAAGTAAATTCAGTTAACTGGAATCGCATTTATTACCGGTATTCTTGTCACAATTTTTTGTGATATTTTTCTTGTCTCATAAATTCGCAGAAACTTGTCCTAAGAATATTTCAAATAACAATGATCCTTTTCAAGAGGGTAGTGAATTTGATCCTCTAAGCGTACCTCACACTTGTATCCTTGCACCAAACTAGGCTAAAATTAATAAATAAAAACACCAAAAAAATCATTAGTAAACATATAAATAATTAAAAATTAAGGATTGTACATCACTGCACCATTTAAGAAATCCTAATTGACTGGCTCAGGTTCGTTTTCCTGTGAAATGTGTGAACAATATCTTGCAGTCAAACAAAACTTGCAGTGGATGTTTTGTTTTTAATATTTAACAATCTTTCTATTCGATGTGTAAAGATAATATTTGCTGGTTTTGACAGGTGTTTTAACGTTATTTTTTAATTTAAAAAAATAAATTGTCATATTATAAATGACGTAGTAAATATTGAAACCTGTGTAATCTACGACAGTATCGTATTTTATAGTTTTTAAATACATAGCTCTCAGGTTTGAAGGTTATTTTATTCAAAGTTTTTTTTTATCAGTTTGTATGTCATCGCTGCCGTTAAACTCTTAGTTGTGAGATAATAATACTTATTCCTTTTTGAATATTTCTACATTCGGTCGACTCTGTTTTAACATTTAATACTCACATATATTTTTGTGAATAGAATATGATATATATATATATATATATATATATATATATATATATACCCCTCACAGCAAGAAGGATGCAACACAAGGATGCAACACAGAGTGAATTTTGAGGACTTATAAATTCACTCTGAATTGTCCAGCAGGACACATGGCGTAACGGTTATAGGCGTTTGTTCCCTAAGCTTCTAAGGAGAGAATCATCAGGATGTTGCAGGTTCAATATCCGGCTATGGCTAATGGAATCAGCACAGGTGACCCCCGTGGATTCAATAAAGGACGTAGTTCGAAGTTCCGTGAAGTTTCCCGAGTTCGACAAACACCTGAAGAAGGCCGGAGGACATATCGGCCGAAACGTTGTGGAAATAACAAAAAAGATGAAGGCAATAGTCCGAAAACCCTCAATGATAAAAGTTAACAAGCTTCCTCTCAGAAATTTAGACAACTAATAAAGACTGGGTTTGATCTTTTGGACGGAATTACGTGATTTTTTTAAATCTCAAAATCCCAGAGAATCTTGTCTCTTTTTCTAGGAGAGAAATATACCATTTGTTATTATTTTCAAAATTTAATCTCTTCCACAAATCCTAATGAATCATCTCTCTTACCCTACCATGCCAAGTTTTGTATTCCTTTTGGGCAAGTTTCCTGCATTCGCTTATTATATGATTAGCCGTTTCATCCCTATCTCCACATCATCTACACTTTCTATTTTGTTGCGTATTATTAATTTTCACTTTAAAATAATTGGTCCTTATGGCATTATTTTTTGATGCTATTGAAGAAGATTCAATTTCTCTCATGTGGTTTCCCTTCCTTATCTGTATCTAGGGTTATCTTTGTGTAATTTCTCTGATTTTGTCGCTTGGAGTATCGATGCTGTTCATTTTTATTTTCTGGATTTTGTTGTCATACAGTTTGCATTTAGGTTGACATTGTTCTCACTGAGTGTTCTTATTAGTCTTTACTTACTCCTTTGTATGTTGACTCCTTTTTTTTTATTTTTACACCTTATCATGTTTACTTCTTTTGATGTTTACTCCTTTGTATATTCTTTTTATGTTGACTCCTTTTTTTATGATTACTCCTTTTCATGTTGACTCCTTTTTATGTTGACTCCTTTTTTTATTTTTACACCTTATCATGTTTACTTCTTTTGATGTTTACTCCTTTTTATATTCTTTTTATGTTGACTCCTTTTTTTATGATTACTCCTTTTTATGTTGACTCCTTTTTATGTTGACTCCTTTTTATGCTGACTTCTTTTTATGTTGACTTCTTTTTATATTTACTCCTTTTTATGTTGACTCCTTTTTATGTTGACTCCTTTTTTATGTTGACTTCTTTTTATGTTGACTCCTTTTTATGTTGACTTTTTATGTATTCTGCAAACATTTGCATGAATGCAGTCCTCAATGCTGGCGAGTTTTCTTTCTCCCAAATCCTTTTTTTTACACCTGCTATAACCGAGTTCTTTTTAAGAAGCTTAAGTGATATTAAATCTCTTCAGATCTCCAGAACTCTTCTAAGTATCACAGCTGGTTGGTTTCGATTTTTCTAATCTGATGTTTGCGTCAGTTTCAACAACGATTTGTTTGTGTTTAACACAACACACACACACACACACACACACACACACACACATATATATATATATATATATATATATATATATATATATATATATGCGTGAGTGTTTGCGCATGTGAGTGTATGTGAACAAAGAGTAAGGAATTATCAGTCATTTCATTGACTAATTGTCGTTTTCTTTTCACACACATCTTGCTTCTACTCCACTTCTATTAAACAATCATTCTCTTGCAATCAAGTTGTTCCAAATGTTCCAATAAGTCCCATGTGAAAATTTAAAACTAACCAATTACTCCAAAATTAAAGTTACATAGTAAAAAAAATAAATAGATCATCGCTTTTGTGACCATTTTGGAGCAATTAAGTCCACAATCGATAGGAATGTTATGAAGACCTATCTATCATTATTAGATAGGAAAATATTATGTGACGTCACGAACATACATACACGTACAAACATACGCACGCACACACATATATATATATATATATATATATATATATATATGAACGAAAATATTTTTAAAATTTCAGTAGATTACACGAATATGGTAATTTACGAAGCTCTTTGCTTCGATGTCGCATAAGGCTTAATGAATAGGAGCACCCAATGAGACTCGAACTCACTCGTGTAGGTTTGCTAGTCTAACTTGCTGACCGTTGCACCACCAGAGGTGTCCTAGATTACACGAATATGCTATACACCACAAACTGTATTTATTTCACAAAGTGGATTGGTTTATTGATATCGAACACTGCTGTAAGTAATTATAATCTTTACTTAATATATATATATATATATATATAATTGTACGTATTTTTGAATATCGTACAAGTAACATATTGGAATTGTTGATCTTTTATTTATTATTTATTTGGTGAGCTCATAAGTGATGTACTCCTATGGACCCCCACATATGGCCGAGCAAAAGCAGGACGACCAGCTAGAACATACATACACCAGCTATGTGAGGATACGGGATGTAGCCCTGAAGACCTGCCAGAGGCGATGACCGATAGGGAAAAGTGGCGAGAGAGGTTCAGGCATATCCATGCTAGCGCCACATGATGATGATGATGATGATGATGATGCTTCGATATGGCACACAAGACTCAGGTTGCTTCCAATACCTGCTGTTCGTTAAAGTAGTGTCCTAGTTTTATTGCTGCTTAACGTTGGTGATCTCACGAGAACCGGTGCTTTCAGTGTGACTTGACCGTTAGTCTCGTAATTGTTTTATTTTGAGAGAAAGACATTCTTAATCAAATATAAAACCAATGCGTTGATTTTATATGCAAATATGTACGTACACATACACGCATGCGCAACATTCTCAAACAAGCGGAACCGCACAAGTCGGTATATATTTAGGCAAATCGTTAAAGTAGATGTCATTTTGAAGTATTTCTAATTGATTTAGTATAGGATTTCTTGTTTTCACAGACAAAAAACATATACCTACCTTAGAACACTCACATTAAAACAAATAGGATTAAGAGTTTAGCTTGATGGTTATTGAGTTGGAAAAGGCATCGGTGACCAGATTGGTTTGGTTATATGGCATATAAACCATTGAGGGTCATTTAAAGCCAAACCCTCTTTATACGTATATATAGAATATATATGACTTGTAAACACATTTTGCAGATATCATTCTCTTTTTGTAAAATGGTTTCAAGTATTGCTACATAAGTCGTAATTTAACATCAGTTATTTCAATTTTAATCATTTGTTTGCAAACAGTGAAGTGGTTGCAAGTATTGCTATTTAACACTAATTGTTCTACTCGTTCTATTCATTCGCTTGCACACAGCTAATTGGTTCCAGATATTGTTAGGTATAACCAGCAATTTAAACATCAGTAATTTGTTTACACATAGATAAATGATCAAACAGTTCCATTTCTAAAAAAACTAATTTAGCATGCGTCAATTTTGGGCAGAGTTTGATATCAAACATGCTATTTGATCATTAGATTGGAACATATCACGTGCTACCGCTCCATGTCAGAGTAAAACTGGGAGTAATGGTAATAAAGGGGAACTCCCAAAAGATCCAGTTTTACTGGAGCCTTACCATCAGAATTTTTAGTGTCATATCCCGGATATGACACTAGTCGTTGGATGGGGTCTTATCCTATAGTCGTTGGATGGGGTCTTATCCTATCTGCAGAGAAACAGGTGGTGTATTCGACAGCCCCCATCTCGGTGACTCAAGTTCACATCCTGAACTAGGCTGTTTACGTTTGATTTGACGCTAATTCTTTTCCGAAAGGTATAAATTCATCTCTGCTCTCTGTAGTCATGGGTAAAACAGCAGTATAGACAGGACCGTTTGTTCTTGGTGAAAACTTGTAATTCAGAGTAGTCATACTTTGCTTAAAATGTATCTCGTGACTCATCGTGCTTCTGGTGGAGGCATCGGATTAATACATACTCTGAAGAACACATATATAAAAGAATCCATGCATAAACATACAGATACACACGGGTTGAGTTCCTGTCGCGTAATGAGTAAAGTGCTAAACTGCAGCCGCAAGGTGAGTTTGAACTCCCTTTTGGACTAATAGCCTTGGAAATTGTATAAACTTCCTTATCCCCTTTGTTATGGGTTTAAATAATATCAATTATGGCAATGACATTAAATAACCCACGAATGTTGATATGTCATTAAATGAAGAAAATGAAACCAAAACAGATACACACATACAAGAACACAGAAGATCATCATCATCATCATCATCATGTCATGCTGACAGCACGGATATCCCTGATCCTCTCTCGCCACTTCTCCCTATAGTTCACTGCCTCTGGCAGGTCTTCAAGGCTACATCTCGTATCCTCACATAGCTGCTGAATGTATGTTCGAGCTGGCCATCCTGCTTTTGCTCGGCCATATGTGGGGGTCCATAGGAGTATATCACTTATGAGCTCGTCCCAACTTCTCCAGAACTGTCCTACATGTCTGGTTCGTCTAACTGTGATAGTTTTCGCGATGGGAGACAGGTGGCCGTATAGTTGGTGTTTATGGGGTGTTGCCTCCAGGACTTGTTCAGTATTGCTTGCAGCATTCTTGTGTAATTGCCGTCTAGCTTTTTCTCCAGCCGTTTTGTTAGTGTCCAAGTAGTGCATCCATATAGCAGGATCGATACAACCGCTGCTTGGAAGAAACTGCGTTTCATTTTATTGGTCAGGTCTGACTTCCATATGATCGATAGCTTATCGATAGCTGTTCATGCCTTCGTTAGCCGCGTGTCGATGTCTTTTTCGGTTGATGAGACACTGCTTCCTCGGTAGGTGAACTTGTCTACCAGTTTCAGAGAGCTTCCGTCTATATAGTAACATTAAACTACACAGGAGAAGGAGTAGCACCCTTCCCTCCACCTCGGTGTAGTAGCTATTGAAAAGGGAGCTTTCTGGGCCTCCCCCTCTCGACTACGGTCGCCAGCTTATATTCAAACACACAATGATTTCTCACTGCACATTCACATGCAGTCACACATAAAGACACACATCTACACGCAGGAAAATTGTGTCAGAATAATTTAGCAATATATATTATCAATTTTCAACAAAATATTTGCTTGAATATATTAATCTTTTTCTATCTTTCTTTCACTGTCGGCGGAGTTTAGAATACGCTGGCTGTATATCCTGCAAAAATTAAAACGCCCCCCCAAATGGGGCACCCAGCTTATAAGACTACACTGAATATGATGGTGAGGTTCCTGTTCCGGAAATCTTGAGGGTGTAGAATATCCTATTGTTGCCTTTACTCCACGTCCACTCTAACTTAGAATGGAAATAATTATTAGTTTCCCATCTAAGTAGCAAGTCGGCTTATTTGGAAATCATTTGTATTATATAAATATAGTTGATACCAATAGACGATCTGCAAATTATTTGCGTGAAGAATACTTACTTTATGCAACAATTATTTCAAAGGATAATGATTGGTTAAGCAAAGCCATATAAATGTGAGCAAATAAATGCTTATTATTAAATGAAAATAATTACTTGGATCCATAAAATTATTAGTTTTAAATAGGAATTCTTTGAACCGTACAGCTTTCTGCAAATTATTTGTATTTGACAGGAATAATTGAAATCATATAATCTTGTTCAAAAACTCTTAAGAAAAAACAAAACAAAAACATGAATACAAATGCGATTTCATAAACCCTTGGCATAAACTAATTCTAGACGAGTTGACATACCATTAAAACCAAGAGATCAATAATCACTTTTATTCCGTTCCCGATAGACACATACATACACACACATAAACTAACGTTGGTTCACATTTATATAAGTGACAACTATCCAAATAATATTTTTCCAAGTCTTATTTTTGTGGTTTTGAAATCGTTTGAATATGTACTACCGACCAACTTATTGACAACAGAACCAAAGTCAACAATGATGATTAATATTCGCTCCACTGTTGTGGCTCGAAGGCGGCAGGAAAAGCAGGCTTTCCCAACCAATCCTGAGCGACAGCTAATTCGTTTTCGCTACAAATTGAATTTGATGATTAAGAATTAATTTATTTGCTTATTTAGGTTGTATTAGCATGGTGTAATGGTTGGCAGATGCCTTGTAAAACCCTGAGTTTCATTCCTCTGTTGTACCCATCATATTAACGTAGGTCAATATATATATATATACATATATATATATATGACATCTCATTCACAAACAAGAAAAGGCTAATAAGAAAAAACAAGTTAAAATTCTTCTCCGTCATCTTTAATAAAATATGTGTACAAGAACATATGCCGTTGAAACACACACACACACACACACACACTCAGAGTATATATATATATATATATATATATATATCAGTCAAACTTGGTATTTTTATGCTATAGAGTTCTTATACCGACTTTCCTCTTTTCAAACCGGTTGTATTTCTAAATCTAAAGAGTCCAGCCTGCTTTACTATGGTGCTTGGTTGTTTTCTTTTACGGGCGAATCAACCCCTTTCGGGCTATTTAACGCCGAATTAAATTTCAAACAATTCAGTTTAGAATTACTATACTTTCTGTTTACAAACACTTAAATGTCAAAATAGTTCAGTTGAATTTCAAAATAGTTCTATTTCAAGCAATTCAGTGTTACCATAAGTATACAGTTTCAACGTCAAAAACATTTCTATTACAAACAGTTCAGTTTAGCATAACTACAATTTTTAGTTCTATTTGATCCATATATAGGACCCTATCAGGTGCTACCTCACCGGACCAGAGTGGACCTGATAGCAATAAAGACGTACTCCGCATTCCCCCCAAATCCAGTATTACTGGAACATCATAATCACATTGTTTAGTGTCATATCTAGGAAAGTCGTTAGGGGGTCTTGCTTCTCTACAGAGAAGCAGTTGGTGTATTCTACAGCCCCTCCTAGCCGACTGGGCAACTGCTTTATTATATAATCATAACGTGGTAATTGTCGAATGTAATGGAATTGCCAATTGGAATTCTTTACGAAGTTACGAGGTGCATACATAAATTTCCAGCCTTTTTTTCGTATGGCCACTTTTATTGATAGTACACACATGAGACTCTAGTCCCCTTCGAAGTAATATCCTCCGGCTGCAATGCACTTATTGTAACGTTCCAAAACTTCTGCAAAGCCCCATGGACGTCGTCTTCTGTGAATGTGTCAATGACCTTCGTCACAGCCTCTTTCATCTCTTCAATTGTCTCATGACGACAGCCTCTGAGCTTAGGGAATAACCAAAAGTCACAGGGAGCAAGGTCTGGACTATAGGGAGGCTGCGGAGCTGTCTTGATGCCCATCTTGCTCAAATAGTCTGTGAAAAGGATGGAGTTGTGGACTGGTACATTGTCCTGGGAGAAATGCGACTGAGCCGATTTGATGAGTGCTGGCATCTTCCCTCGGAATTTCTTCCTGAAATCCATTAAAACCTCAACATAGTAACCCTTACCCTAACCCTAACCCTTTGGCCAATCAATTTTGGTGTATTGACTTCCTTTCTCCTCCCACACCTCTCATCATTCCTCAAAGACTTCCTTGAATCTCTTATGCCACTCAAAAACTGATGTTCGATGCAAGATGGTCGAAAAGCAGTCTGAAGCATTCCATACGTTTCTGTGGCATTTTTTCCAAGTTTAAAACAGAATTTTATTGCATATCATTCTTCTAAAGTGTCAGATTGCATTTTTGAAATTCAACAGCTGTGACAATCATGCTTTACATGATTGTCACAGCTGGTGACAATTCCTGCTGTAACTGTTCATTTAAACCTGAAATCATAAAGATTTGGAGGTGCCCGTTGTGTAATAGTTATCGACGTAGGAAATGGACACGGCGACACGAGTTCAAATCCTGGACGTGACTGATTGCATTTCACATAGCACTAATACCCTTGGGAAAGGTATGGGTAAATAGTAGGACAGACTAGGTTCTTCAGCCTTGGTAAGGCAACTAGTCTAGGAGAAGGAAAACTCTGAATTCAAACCTGTTAAACATCTGCTTAAAAAATTGACCATGTGTCATATCCTGCCCGAGCGGAGGTGTTGGGTAAATAGGATCTCTTTGACTGTATGACAGTATGCATATCTGTCCTAATTTGTTCACAGCTTACAGTTCAGTAAGGTACATATGTTTCTGCTTATATCTATATAAAATGTCTGACCGTTTACGTATATCTATCAAGCTGGCCTTCCCAATCTACGAATATCTATTTCCACACATCACTTACTATTCACGCAAGTATCTCTCAGCAAAAGACAATGCTTTATCTATCTATCAGACGCTGGTGAAATAAGGTCTTGTGTAATAAAGCTTAAGAAAAATGCAAATCCAATGCTTTTTTCCTTGAGGCGTTGTAAGCAATATGAGTTTGCGCAGTGTGATACCAATTTTAAATCCAACCAATATGACTTAGTCTTACCCTCGGGCGATAACATTTCTGTTGTCGTAACCAGAAGCAAAATTCATGGACATGAACAGACAAATATACAAATATATGTAGATAAACCCACGGTGGCAAGATTATTTATATCCGTCGATATAAATTCGTATATCCGTGTGCATATATATATATATATATATATATATATATATATATATATATATATATAATTATGGTCTTTCTCTTCGTGTATGTAGAAATCTGTATATGCCAAAAGTAATACGGTTGCAAGCAAATCCCTACAGACACAATTAAAAGTACAAAGTAATAGCTTTCATATATATATATATATATATATATATGTGTGTGTGTGTGTGTGTGTGTGTGTGTGTGTTTGGGGCTAGATAATAAACAGATAGATACATAGATTGATTGATTGATAGATAGATATGAACAAACTCAGATTCATAGATAGATAGATAAAGAGAGAGAGAGAAAGAGAGAGTGAAAGTGAGTGAGTGAGTGAGTGAGTGAGAATAAAAACGTTCTTAATTTAGTTCTTGCAAAAAGGAAATCTATATCAAAAGTCTATTTTTAGTAAAATAATCATGAATTTTTGGCGACTTCTAATAAAGATATAAATAGCTGCTGTAAGATTTTTGTATAAAACATAAAAATGCCACTAGGAACTGATCTATTGTGATCCTTCTTTAAAGTTTTACTTTTCTTTGAAAAGATATTGTGTCCTTATCCCTTAAAAATGTAATGAGACTTGTGTCACAAACAATTTATTCCAATTCCAAATAAACTAGATTGTTTTTCCTTCAGAGTAATCCACCCCGAGTCTAATGCACTTTATTATCCTTCTCTGCCACCTTTCTATGCACTGCTGGATAAATTCTCCTGGGATGCATGCCAGCCCTTTTATTGCCCTCACATCTTCAGAATGAGTACCCTTGATGAACCACTTGAGTTTGGAAAAACGAAATCAGTCACATAGGGAATTATTACACTTGCTGAAGCACCCAGATGCTTATGACATTTTATTCAGTAATCCTTCTTTTGAAACTATAATCGAGTGAAAGTAGTTTTACTTCCATTATCCAAATTATATATAAACACCAACACATTTGGATGATACCGTTGTTAAGCTAAGATACATATTTCATTCATACATGAAGCCAATACCTGGCCGTTCGTAAGACTATTAGTCATTTGATGCAAACAGTAATATATTTTGATGATGCCTGAAAGCTGACATCATTCGAGGATAACAAGATTTTCAAGAATTTTACTTATGTTTTTATATCTATTCTTTCGTTATATATATATATATACATCTATATATGTATATATATATATATATATATATATATATATATATATATATATAAGTGTTGGTTGTCGCTAAATTACTTTGTAGGTAAGTGTCGAACCAAGTGTAATATAATATGGAGAGTGCTCAATATCTAGGATAGAGCTATTGTATAATAATAACACACACACACACACACACTAACACACACACACACACACACATATATATATATAATGCTTGGAATATTGTCTGCAACCCAGGGTTTTATGGAGTTCTGCCTGATTGCTGCTTTGCAAAAAACTTCATGAAAACCAGGGTTGCAGACAATATTCCATTAATTATATATATATATATATATATAATCCGAGGAAAAAATCCAGGGGTAGGAGTTTCCAATTTGAGTTTTCAATGTCAGTGGCTATCGACATATAGATAATTTGGGATTAAGAATACATCCAAACTCAACTTGCAAAACCAAGAAATACACACATATATATATATATATATATATATATATATATATATATATATATATAAAATCGATTCATTATAGATTTATTTCAGGTCTATGATGACCTTCTTTAACTTCTAAAGAGGGTCGTCATCGACCTGAAATAAATTTTTAATAACCCCAAAGAATTGAATTTTTCCTTTATATATATATACTAGCAGGAATATCATCATCATCAACATCAAACTGAGTCGACAACAAATATTTCTTTTGCTCTCTCTCGCCAGCCATCTCTAACGGCGAGCAGTCTTGGGAGGTTCTTTACACGGTATGCAGTGGCCAGACAGAACTAGTAAATGTAATGTTTGTTGACCGGCCAACACTAATGTATCCCAATGTGTGAGCCAATAGAACATTTCTTCGTCGTTATTTCTCCAGAAGTGCTGAGCATGTTTCGTTCGTTTTACATGGATGATTTACATGATGAGAAGTAAGTATATATATATATATATATATATTAGAAACTATATATATATATATATATATATAGTATCGATAATTACTTAGTGAGTCAGGAACTAAACTACTATAGTTTCGTTACTATTTTGCTCTACTCAGTATCTAGCACCTTTTAGATTGTAGGTTAGTAGTCCGAACGGTGTTTTTTTCTTTTGACCCACCAATTGCGTGTCTTTTGATTTTTTTCAAGTGGTATGACAAGGTTGGCCTTTTCTTTTTTTTTTTTCTTTGTTTTCCAATATATATATTTTTCTCCTTGACAGTGATTCGTTGCATATTTTCATCTTAAAATCACTTGCCGGTTTTTTTTTAACATAAGGGCTATTATTTAATATATATATATATATATATATATATATTGTACAATTTAATGGAGACTCAAACTCGGTTAAGTCGTCATAATAAATTTATTTCGGCGGAGAATATTATTGCTATACTCTCCGTCTCGTCTGATGACTCTTAACATGCTTCCCTCCTATCGCAAAGTAGCGAATGTGGAGTTTCAGTTCTTATTCAGAAGATAAAATAAGGTAATTAAAAATAAAATAAAAAATCAGAATCAGAAAATAAAAAAATAAAATAAAATAAAATAAAAATAAAAAGAAATTTAAAAAATAAGAATAAGGTGGAAATCAAATTACAAATTATTTTATTCATAGGCGTGAGCAGAGGGGGTTAACATGTTATATGCTAGAACAATTAAGAAACATGAGTGGAATTTATCTACTGGTCAGTCCCTTCTAATTTTGCGTTCTTATAGTAGTTCCTCCTACTTGACAGGTGTAATTTTCTAAACAGACGAAGATCGTATAACTAATGGCTATCTCATACATGATTTACATTTATTCCTAATATGTCTGTTAATTAACTCAGCTGTGGCCATCCTAGATATTCCTCTTGTTTCAATTAGGACCGAGATAGTTAAACCCTATAAGTTGGAGACATTCTATATAGTCGTCAAGTGTTTTTTTTATATTTACCCTAAAAATAGTCAAGGGGAATTAACCACTCCAGAATCACAGGCCCTAATTATATATATATATATATATATATATATCTGAGAAAGCATAATTTTCGATATGAAACGAAAAAAAAAATCACCAAAATAAGAAATGTACCAATCGGTATAGAAGTAGGTGTTGTTTGAAAGGAAATTGTTTGATTAAAAAAGTTATATATAAAGCAATTGTTAAAATAGAAGATATTAACAATAATGATGAAAGGATATACATTGGTGCCACTGAACTGAATTAGAAAAATAGATGTAGAACCAGCTTTAACTATATAAAGATACGCCCACAGTACACCTCAACATAAACATGTATCAAATATAAAATGAAACGGAAATATCTAATTATAAAATGGAAACGTGAAAAAAGAACAGGTTTACATAGGAGGTGACAATAGCTGCATATTACTCCAGAAAGAAAAATTTGACATCCGAGAATATGGTGAAAATAAACTGCTGAACAAAAACAATGAGGTGATTTCTAAGGGGAAACATGTTCATATAATTATCTGGAAGTGTTCGTGGTGTAATGGTTATCGTCGTAGGATATGGACACGACGACATGAGTTCAAATCCTGGACGAGACTGATTGCATTTTACATAGCACTAATACCATTGGGAAAGGTATGAATCCAATTATTCTCCCTCCAGCTATGAGTAAATAGTAGGGTAGACTAGGTTCTTCAACCTTGGGGAGGCAACTAGTCTAGGAGAAGGAAAACTCTGAATTCAAACCTGTTAAAAAACTGACCTTGTGTTATATCCTGCCCGAGTGGAGGGGCTGGTAAATATATATCTAGGGGCATTTACCATTTAAATAATCCCATTTCATTCATTTAATCTGCCGAATGTAATATATATATATATATATATATATATATATATAAGTAAGGTATTAGGTTTAATCAGACATATATGTTGTATAAAGAAAGCTGAAAGAAAAATACATATAAATGAATGAGAAAAAATTATTAATTAGTTTTACCACTACGTTTCGACATGGATTATTTAAGATATAAAATTACTAAAATTTCAGCTTAAAAGCGTTTTTTGTTTGTCGTATGTAGCAGAAACATAATTTTTTGTTTGGCGCTTAATTTAATTTGACCGTTAGAGTCGCCGAACATTTTCACCCAATCAGGATGACTTGTCCTATTCAGCCCGTACCATATTTCCTAGCAGCACCAAAAATTGAAGAAAGCCCGTGAATCTCTCTCTCTCTCTCTCTCTCTCTCTCTCAGAAATCCTCAACGGGAACGGACGTCTTAACGTCTATTCCTGAGTAGCAGCAGCACTATCATACACAATGAGGAGAGTCATCTAGTTTATGGATCCCTTGGGTCTATTCTTTTAGACCAAGGGATTCTAGTTAAAAACAAATTAGATGATACACTCTAACAACTTCCTGCCTTCTTTCCTTACTACTATGCTCGCAGCATACCAGCGTAAACCCCTTTACTTCATGCTTGAACCTTGATACAAAACCTAACGACGCCTTCGTTCTTCTTCACCACCTTTATTTTCCATCAACATTTAGCGAGGGGGTAACAAACGATGAAATACCAGTGCTACCAACGAAATACCAATGCAACCAACGAAATACCAACGCAACCGACCTAAAACCAACTTTAACCTTAAACCTAAAACCCCAATAATAATAATAATTTTATCCCCATCGCTATACATATTAAAGGTTAGAATTATGAATTTAAAATGGCGGTTTTAGCAAATACTGAAAAGTATTCGAAAAATATTCGATAAGGTTACGTCATGAAACGTAGATTTTTTATAAACAAGTAAAGGAGAAAAAATAGCATCTATAAAAAGTCGGTTAGTATTGATGGAGAATAAAAGAAGGAAGAAATGTGCGGAAGCAGGAAGAAAGAAGAAAGGAGTAAGCGTGAATGAAAGGGAAAATAGGAATATCTGTTTAATTATCGTTATTAGTCTAAGTTGAAATCATTCAAAATAATTTTTTTAACTAAAGCTATAAATAATAATAAATCTAAAAGAAATTGAAATGTTTACTCATCTTTAATAATATATATATATATATATATATATATATCTAAATTTCTAAAAATTGTAATGAATTTGCACAACACTCTTAAATATAAATGGGATCATCTCATCTTTCATAAATGCAGGGTGACGCAACCAAAAGAGAAAGAAAAGAACAGAACAACAAGTAAGATGAAATTTTATAGAATCCTGGCATTTTTTCTATAGAGTTATGTGAAAAACAGAAGATTCTATGATTCTAAGCTTGTTTTTATCATCAATGGATACGATGATGTTTGATGTTGGAAGTCAAATTTCTGTTTTTTGGAAATGTTTTGAATAACTAATGGGTTGGAAAAATTAGCTGATTCAAAGTCTCTTTTGTGTTCCTTGATTCTCTTTGGCAAGTTTCTTCTTATTGCTCCTACATAAGACCTTTGGCAGTTTGGGCAGAAAATTCTATATATATCTGCGTCGGAATAAGATTTTGTTTTGTTATTATCATTGTTTCCTAACAGTTGTTTGTTTAGGAATTTCATGAGATCGTCTTTATAATTAAAAACTTGAAATTCTTTTTTAATAATACACATTGTGGGATCCTTTCTTCTTTCTTCCCTCTTCCCCTCATTTCTTCTTTCTTTCATTCGCCACTTTCCACCCACTAACCAACCGACTTTTTATAGACCCTATGCTTCTCCTTAACTTGTGAAAAAAAAAAAAAATTACGTTTCACGGCGTAACATTTTCAAATATTTTTCGAATGTTTTTCCGTATTCGTTCAAACCACTACTGTTATATTTTGACCTTTTGACCCGGCCAAAAATGCCATTCCAAGGTGATGCACCGGAAGGAGGTGACACATTCTAAAGGCAGTTATGAGAGGAAATCGCGTGGGCGGAGATTGACTGATGAAATGGAACGACCTAAAAAAATTCCCACGGTACACTCATAGACTGATGCACCAGAAGAGAGTGACCTGTGAACTGCATGACAGTTATTTCCGCTTGATGACGATTAAACATTCGATTTCAAAGATCGAGTGGGCGATCGAGTGGGCGTTAAACTATTATATAACACAGTCAAGACAGAAGTCAAGTGACAGTTGAGGCCAGTTGAGTTCGAGTTCCAGGGAGATCGGACGGAGTGGGACGAGATGTGGTAGGGAAAGCCACACCCGGCCGAGGGGGCACTCGGGAACCCCGATGGAGTTTGGGGACCAGAGAAGTTCCTGATAAGATGCAGTAAGGAAAGCCAGCACCCAGCAGAGAGGACCCCAGGGCCTCCGGTTGAGCATCTGGAGAACGAGAAAGACACAATGTTGACGGCCATAACTTTGGGGTCAAAATATTTCAGTTATGTTCGGTCTCCAACTCCTTCTCACACGCAAACCATGAGTGACCCTTTTCGAATCCTTGCAATAAAGTGAGAGGTAAATATTTTGTTAAAGAAGTCTTCCTGCGTCTGTTTATTTATTGTGTCGTAATGATGCTGTAGAGGACAATATAACACTACGTTAAATTTGTAATTCCCATCCTGAGGATAAAAAAACAAAACACTTTCTACCTGAATTTTTTGTAACTTTATATCTTAAATAATCTATGTCGAAATGCGTTGGTGGAACTCATTGTTAATTTTTTTCGCATCCTTTTCTTTGTATCTTTATTTCCACTGGGGGTTGAGCACTCTGGCGAAGGAATTGTCGGCCGCCGCTCGCATAATGCAAAGCTCTTCGAAAGAATTGAGCTCTCTGGTAGCCACTAGGGTATAAAAATGTAAACAAATGGACACTGCTGCTGTTGCTATATAGATACCTTAAAAATTCCCTTAGCCAATGTAGTCTGCTTGTTTGCCGAGTGGTCTGAGACTTAGTCTAACGTAAAGTTGGATGGGTTTCGATCCCGGCTTCGAGCGTCCTGCGTGTCTAGCCACATTGAAGAGTTCGGATAGAAAGTAACAGTATGTCTGTGGATGACAATTTATATATATATATATATATATATATTTCTCCTTAGAAGCGTTTAGGCGAGGCTTCCTGACGATCCGTTAAGGTGAAACTTTAGTAGAAGACTTTCGACTAGCGATTTAAATTAATTTTATAATTGGCTCCATTGTTTAATGTTGAGCACTTTAGTAATTATAGCATTGCAGTATTCGCGGAGGGTTTTTTGGTTTTCTTTTGGCCACTGACTTTGTACACCTTGATTTTTTTCAAGGACTAGGACGAGGTGGTCTTTTCTTTCTTTTTCACCCCAAAAAACTTTTTTCTTTTTCCTCTGGACCGTGATTCGAGATATTTTTTTCTCTTGTTCCTGGCCAGGGGTTTTTTGTTTTTTTCTGGTACCGTGAATACTGGTAGATAATTGATTAGTAAATATATATATATATATATATATATAGGTATTATTTGGTCCAGTTAAACCGGAGTTGGGAGTAATTCCATCAGGACAAGAAAACTATTCAAGAGTGAACATTTAAATTTTCCTGGTAAAGAGCTCAATGTAACAGACATTACAGAGCAATAATTTCATTAAGAAAAAACAACAAACCGGTCACATTAGGATTAAAAACGCATAACAGGATGGAAATAAATTTATAATCCTAATGTGACCGGTTTGTTGTTTTTTCTTAATGATATATATATATATATATATATATATATTCCCATGAGTTTCACTTGATATTCCACCTTAAAAAGTAAGTACGTATATCTCACTTTATAATGTGGGGGTCCATAGGACTATATCACTTATGATCTCGTCCCTGCTTCTCCAGCATTGTCCTGCATGTCTGGTTTGTCTGGCTTGGATAGTTATCGTGATGGGAGGTAGGTGGCCGTATAGTTGGTGCTTTGTGGGGTGTTGGCACCAGGACTTGTTTAATATTGCTCGCAGCATTCTTGTGTAGTTGCCGTCTAGCTACTTCTCCAGCTGTTTAGTAGGCGTCCAAATAGTGCATCCATACAGCAGTATCGATACGACCGCTGCCTGGAAGAAACTGCGTTTCATTTTATCAGTAAGGTCTGATTTCCATATGACCAATAGCCTATCGATAGCTATCCATGCCTTCGTTAGCTGCGTGTCGATGTATATATATACACACATGTGTTGAGACACACAAACATACACACACACACACACACACACACACACACATATATATATATATATATATATATATATATATATTGGACAACAGTAATCAAAAACTGAGCTAACTTTTTTTTAGTTAGTTTTCAGTAAAACTTCCATAGCTTAGACGCACATAGGAAGTGATTATTTTCCTTTATCATGGTTGTGAAATTTCTCTTAGTGGTAGTGAAAAGACATAGTTTCTTAAAACAAAAAAATCCTAGACATATCAGAGAATTAAAAAACTCAGCGAATCTTTTGACAACAATAATAAAAAAAGCTATTTCTTACTTAAATGACCGTTGAAATTTCATCACACTTCATGATGATAAGAAAAATGGTTTAGTTCTCTCACGGACTGTTTTTGTCGAAAATTACATATATATATATATATATATATATATATATATATATATATATATATATATATATATATATATAGGGAAGAAATCAATCGACTCAGGGGAAAAAATGATCTTATTATTAAGTGTGAGATACTTTTATATATATATATATATATATATATATTTAACTATCTCACCCTGAATAGCGATATCATTTTGCCACAGAGGCGAGTGATTTCTACCCTGTGAATATAGATCTGATTTTTTGTTAAACGAAAGGAATTTTGGTACAGTCAAACTCTAGGCTCACCGAGATAGCATCAGAATCACTATCAATAGCCGGTGTATTATACTAGCAAACCAGTTCCAGACAGCACTAAAATTGTGTGAAATTCCTGGAACGTTTGCCTTGATTATTTCGCTATTCAACTGTGGTATGTTTTTCTTTTAAGTGTGGCAATAACGTTATGCCCTCTATTCAAATCTTCTCCTTGATTAAGCCGCCTTTAGAAGCGCAACTGAAATGAAAACGGAATAATGTACTTATGACTCCATAAATGAAAAACTACCATTAAAAATAGAGAACATTACTAAAAGTTAATTATGAACCAAAAATGTCTCCTCAACAGACGATTTCCTAGAGCGTGGCAAATCAGATATTTATGATCTAGGATATATCCTTCTTAATCTAACCTAAGAGTAATACAACAATAATCAAATAATTTAGGATACTAATCAAGGGAAAATAAAATTAGTTTCGAATGGAATTTCCAAAACTGGGAGAAAAAAAACAGAAAAAGAACATATTCTTAGTTGTCTAGAGAGAACAACTTTATTGAGTTTGGTTGCCGCTAGCAGTAAAAAACAAAAACAACAAATAAATTCATTAGTGAAACGATATCGATGAATGTTAATCTATTAAGAAGAGTTACTCTAATAAAAAAAAAAGTTAAACGTCTTTAACATTATTCGGCTGTAAAAACTGGGTCCTAAAGTTATTTTGTTATAGGATAAAAGGAAACTCCTTTTAGTCAAACAGTATATACTGTCTCCATTTTTGCAAATAGATATTTCGATTACCAAATGATGGATGGGCCTGTCAAGCAGAAAATGAACCTCTAGTTTTTGAAATTCCTCTTAAAGTAAATTCGACACAAGTGAAATTTGACTCGAGCAAAATTTAGTAAAAGTTTAATAAAATTGATTTTGATACATATTTTTTTTCTTAAAATTCAGTGGAAAACATATCTTTTTAATAACACTGATATGTTTGCCGGTCAGCAGAAGTAAAAAGTCAATGATCTGTTGGGACACATCTTCTTTTCCCAGCAGATCTTAATATTACGGAAATTAACGGGTGTCTCATAACATATTAAAGTATAGAAGAATATAAGAGACAAAATACCAACAATTTGATTTCCTTAAGAAGAAATTGGTGTGTAGACCAAATAATACCGAGCGAGAACCATAAACAGATTTTCATTTATTGAAGCTATATACAATGATATATTTAACACAAATTAAAATGCTTACTCAACTTTAAAAAAAAAATATACATATATATATATGGGTTTTCGGATTTTGTCTTCATCTTTATTGTTAGTTCCACAACGTTTCGGCCGATATGTCCTCCGGCCTTCTTCAGGTGTTTGTCGAATTCGGGAACCTTTACGGAACTTCGAACTACGTCCTTCATTGAATCTACACAGGTCGCCTGTTCTGATTCCGTTAGCCATAACCGGGTACAAGAGTTAACTATTCCTGTATTGTTGCTTGCCTGCAGTCAGGATTGAACCTGCAACTTCCAGATGAGTGTCTCTTTAGAAGATTAGGGTACCAACGCCAATAACCGTAACGCTATGTGTCCTACTGGACAATTCAGAATCAATTTTTGAAACGTTGTGGAAATAACAATAAAGATGAAGACAATAGTCCGAAAAGCCTTAATGATAAAAATCAACAAGTTTCGTCTCAGAAATTTAGACTACAATCACCTGAAGAAGGCCGGAGGATATATCGGCCAAAACGTAATGGAAATAACAATAAAGATGAAGACAATAGTCCGAAAAGCCTTTATGATAAAAATCAACAAGTTTCGTCTCAGAAATTTAGACAACAATCACCTGAAGAAGGCCGGAGGACATATCGGCCAAAACGTTGTGGAAATAACAATAAATATGAGTACAATAGTCCGAAAAGCCTTTATGATAAAAATCAACAAGTTTCGTCTCAGAAATTTAGACAACTAATATATATATATATATATATATATATAAGTTTTTAAAAATTGTAATGGATTTGCACAAGAAAAGAAAATAACAATAGGTGACATCAATTCGACCATAGACCAAAACTTCAGACTCGTTTTATATAATCTGACGAACAAGGCTGAAGAAACCGGAAACTAAGTGAGAATATAACATTATACCTCGTAAATCTGAGATTCCAGGTTTCAAGAAATCATTGTCATCATCAAGGCGTGCCGTCTTCCTAAATTCCGTTCTATCTCTCCTGCCCTCAGTCCCAAACAAAAATCGCTCTTGGTAAATCCTCTTGACGCCATCTATCGTCCGTACATAGCTGATGAAGGCAAATTGTTTCTGGTCGGCCAATACTGGTGTGTCCTTGTGTTGGAGTCCATCAAAGAACGTCGTTACTGAGTTCGTCCTTTATTCTTCAACAGTACCTGTTACACAGCCATATATGAATATTGAAACGTTCATATAATGTTCATAAAATGTTCATATATAACATAGGAATCCCGAAACATAAAAGCTTTACGACTTCTTAGTTCAGGTACGAAACTTTTATTATGACCTTTGAGTTAAAAGGTTTTTCAAAATAAGGAGAGAGGCACAATCTTTCTATGCTGACTTTTCCATCTGCCCACATCCCGTGCGACACCTGCCGCAAGGCCACCGGCCTGGCTTCGGCGAGCCCCGAGAGTCAAACGTCTTCTCCCGGGGCAGAACTCAACTATACTGATTTTTCTCAAATCTCAGCCCACAATCCTCCGCGCGCGCTTCTGGTGCATGACGTCATTCACATCCCCTGGTCATATTTCCTATCTGGGATTTTTATTTTGATATCTCCACCCCGCGTGCGCCTAAATACCTGCGCTCATGTTGCACCTAACTAACCCATGGGCTTAGCGAAAGGTTCTCAGCCTAACTAAACCGAAAGGCA
>OY757939.1:6085077-6110077 GCA_963585895.1 Sepioteuthis lessoniana
TTCCTCAATCTAAACATTTTCTACTTTTTTTCAAGTGTAATTGTCTTGCTTCCTCCTTAGTAGATGATCTATATGTGAAGCTTTCATTTTTACTTGGTTACTTTAAGGCATTGACACATAATTTATTTTTAACCAATCAAAAAGGCTACAACGAAATACTCTGGGATTAATAAATAGAAACGTATACCTGAATAAACCCTGTGAGTCAACCGAAGCAACCGTAGGTATATGACCCTTGGAATTATCCGCGAATTTAAGCAACATATACAGGGTGGAACGATAAAATTGTCGCCCTAGAAAAGACGACATGATTCCATTTCCCTTTAATGAAAACCAGTTTTCTTTTTTTGTTGTAGACCATCTACTAGTTGGCAAGTTGTGTACAAATCCCAACAGCGATAGGAGCCTTCTATCATGCCTGAAAGTGACACAGTGTTCAACGAGCGAAATCGGAGATTCGCCGCTGTACAACGCATGCTCTCTACCGATCCAAGTTATGAAAACAGGACCATTGCCAGCACTCTCAAAATGCAAATCCGGACGGTTCAACGCTTGAGGGCACAGCTCTACAATGTTTCAGGCTAGGGTTATGGTCTTTGGTGTGGTTTCAAGTGAGAGCCACATCATGCCACCTCACATCTTCGAAGTCGGCTTGAAAGTCAACACCAAAGTGTACCTGGATGTGCTGAAGAGCGTGGTGATACCCTGGTGCAATCAGGTGGCCGGTGGCAGACCCTAGGTGTGACAGCAGGACTCGGCGGTGGCCCACAAGTCCAAAGGGTAAGCTTCAGGAGTGCTACGACTTTGTACCCTTCTCTCACTGGCCCCCCTTTTTCCACCGTCCTGAACCCGCTGGACTACTTCCTTTGGCCACACGTCGAGAACATCACCAATATGACCTCCCACAACACCAAAGCCAGCCTGGTAGTGGCCATCCGCCGAGTATTCACCGAGTTCCCGCCGGCGCTTGTGGAAAAGGCATGCTCCCAGTTCCGGATCCGTATCATAGCGGTGATTGAGGCTGAAGGCGGCTACATTGAATTGATGTCAGCTCTACTACATAATCAAGTTATCTAAATTGATTTTTTCAATAAAAGTTTTAAAATAAAGCTGTGATGTTGTTTTCTTTAGGACGACAGTTTTATCTTCTTCAGGTGATTTTACCGCGACCTCGGATAGGAATGCTGAAGAAGGCCAGAGGTGAAATTTGGCCGAAACGTAGTGAAAGAAGAAACAACACAAAAACTACCAAGATGAGGACAAAAAGTCCGCAATAAATAAAAATTAATTCTCAGATGCATTTCCTTATTTTTACATGTTCCATTTATGCTTAATTCCAGTAAAGACACAACACCCTCTATTATCGTTGATATTATTCCACAAAGAATTCATATATATATATATATATATATATATATATATATATATATATATATATATATATTCCAGTGGCGAAGGGACCAGGGAATGCAGACTATTAAGCAGACTAATCACCGAGTGGGAGAGGCAAAAGAAGAACCTTAATCAGCGCCCCCAGAAAAGTATTTATCTCCCTTATCTGTAAATGAGATGTGAACTAATTTTTAATGTGAGGAAATACACTTCTACCTAAAAGTCCCTCGTCAGACTTGATACATCTCTACACTGGGATTGATTTCCCCACAACTTAGTAATACCCAATTGACGGTGTTACCCGCTATTGGTTACGACAGAAAATAATACAATCTAATATAACAGTTATTACAAACTTTTGTTTATTAAATCATCGTTTTATTTTGGTAAATTTATCGATCACTTTGCTTAAAAAGTATCAACACCGCCCTCTACCTCAATTTGACCAAATTCATCGATCACTTTGCTGTAAAAAGTACTAAAACAACTCTTTACCTCAATTTGGCCTAATTCATCGATCACTTTGCTGTAAAAAGTATCAAAACCACATTTTCTTCAAAAGGTGTTAATTTATGGAAATGAAAACCAAATTAGTGAATCGCTCTTTATTTTATTATATTTCATTTTTTGTTATATTAAATCTTTGATTGATTTTAATAGGTATAACCCTGTAACATTAGCAAGTTTTCTTTCCCACACAAGATGGCCAAAGAGTCAAATTACCTCAGTTTCCTTTTTAATTTGCCGATCTTTCATAACAAAGAACATCGAAGAGAAGATATTATCATTCTCAAAAGACAGAAGCCAAAAGTTAAACTTAAAATCAAAACTAATATGGGAACCAAGGAGGGTAATAGTTATTTTGATGCCAAATATTACAATCAGTATAAATGGAAACGAAATGTCAAATTCTGAACAAATTGTTGTTTTCCATGTTTGTTATTTTGTCAACGTAAAACACATGGATGACAAACGGCTACTACTACTTGAACGACACACACACACACACACAGATATATATATATACACGCACATATATATATATATATATATATATATATGTATATTAAATTTGGTAGGTTCACGAAGAGATTTGTATTTTTAAAATGTATTTATTTATTTTGCTCTTACATACGTGTATGTTTTCAGCTTGTTGCTTTCGTCAGAGAATATATATGGCACAAGGCCATGTTAATGGGTTACTCAGTAAGACTTGAACTCACTCGTGTTTGCATTTTAAATGATTTTCAGTTGGTTATGGTTTTATGTACAACTCATCCTCACTTTTTCTTAGAGTGTGTTTACTTTTGTCTGCTTTACCCCTCTTTGACATTTGATATGTTTTTGTCGTTTTTTGCATATGCGTGTGCGCGTTGGAGTGATTTTGGATTCCACGAACAATTATTATTCGTCAGTGTGTGAGTGTTTGTCTTGGAGATTTTTGTGTGTATGTGTGGTAGTGCAGTTTGAAATTTACTGGTAATTTTTTCCTAATAGTTTTTGTTGGTGTGTATATATATTCACATATCTATCTCTCTCTCTCTCTCTCTCTCTATATATATATATATATATATATATATATATAAAATTAACTTAAATCGCGAGTCGGAAATCTTCTACTAAAGTTTCACCTTATCGGATCATCAGGAAGTCTAACCCCGAGTCGGTTCATTTTATAACTGGCTCCACTCGTGTTGAGCACTCTTGTAATTGTAGCATTGCAGTGTTCGCGGAAGGTTTTACTTTTCTTTTTACCAACTGACTGCATATCCCTTGATTTTTTTCAAGGGGTCGGACGAGGTTGGCCTTTTCTTTCTTTTTGACCTATAATTTTTTTTCTTTTTGCCCCGGGCGGTGTTTCGAGATATTCTTATCTCTTGTTCCTGGCGTGTTTTTTTTTTTTTTTGTACCGTGAATGCAGGTAGATATTAGATTAGTAAATATATATATATATATATATATATATATATATGTGTGTGTGTGTGTGTGTGTGTGTGTGTGTTTCCGCCATGATGCTTTCGTCAGGGAACATGTCTGACACAGAGTTTAGTTATTTATATATATATATATATTTTATATATATGGGTATATTTATTTCCATTTGTATGTGTGTACGATTCAGGTTTTATTCAAGTTTTGTTTAAGTTTATCAATAAAATTATTTTCCTTTATTTGAAGTAGCGTGTAGTCGTTGGTTTGAAATATTGGCATTATTTTAGGCTACATTGGTATAGGTGTTTCGATACATTTATTTTCTGTTTTCTTCTATTTTTTCTATTCTTTTTTCTTCTACTTCTTCAATTCTTCTATATTCTATTTCTATTATCCTTGTGTGGTGATGCCCTTGTATTGAAGGCCTGTGTTGATCCAATGTGTATTTCTTTGCATTCGCTACACTCAGTTATGTAGACTATGTTTTTTGAGTTGCAACTTAATTTTTATTTATTTTTAATTTGGTTTCGGAGTTTTTAAAAGTATAGGATTTATCTTTTATTATTATATCTAAATATATTTTGCATCGTTTATTTTTGCATTTGGTAACTCCTTGTGTTTTGTTTTGTCCGAATGTAGAAGAGGTGAATATTCTGTTCAGATTTTTAGGTTGTCTCTTTCTTTTAATGATATTTGTCGTGTTTAGTATTTCTTTGATTTTGTCCTTGCTTTTAAGTTTTTCTAGATTTGTCATTATTTCTGTGAATAGGTCTGGATTGTTTTTGTTGTAGGTTGCGATGTATGTTAGGGATTTCTCGTTGTTGTGTTTTCTCGGGTTCCTAAATTCTTTTTGGCTTTTTTTTTGCTAATCCTAACCCTTTGTTTATTAGTGTTGTTGGGTAACCTCTCTGGTGTATGGTTGTGTATAGTTCTTTAAGGTGATTTTTTTAGGTTTTTATCTGTGATTATTGTGTGTATTCTACGTGCAAGAGTACAAGGGATAGATTTTATACAATTTTTGGGGTGGTGGCTTTTGAATCAGAGGTATTGTTGTGTGTCTGTTGGTTTTTGGCAGATATCTGTGATGATTTGGCCATTTACGTTTTTTATGAGGCCGTCTAAAAATGGTAATTCTTTTAAGTTGTGTTCCATAGTAAATTTTATTTTGGGGTGTAGGTTTTGTTGTAGGTCGTGCAATTTGTTGATGTCTCCCCATGGGTATTTCCGGAATATGAAGCGATCATCCAAATATATTTTGCATGACTTGATAAATTCTTCTTTTATGTCGTTTCCGTATTTTTTTTTACCAATTATTTCATATAGGTTTTCTTCTCAATATGCTAAAGTTAGGGTAGTGTATGTTGTCGCCATTTTAGTTCCCATAGCTGTTCCTAGGGTCTGGATATAGTTGATGTTATTGAATTGGAAGGGACTGTTATTAAGGATTATTTCTATACTCTCTATGATAATTGTTTGATGAATCCTTGGTGTAATGTGTCTGCGTATTTATCTATCCAAAATGAGATGACTTGGTTTCCTAATTCATGGTAGTGGTGGGGTATTCCTATAAAGGTTTGTGACGTCAAATGTGGCTATGAGCGTGTTGGGATAATTTTTTCTGGTATGGAGTTTAAAGTTCAACACCCATTAACAAGGCCGCGTGCCGTATATGTTCCCTGACGAAAGCAACAAGCTGGAAACATACAGATATGTAAGAACAAAATAAATAGATAAATAAATTCAAAATTACAAATCTCTTCGTGGACCTACCTATGTTAAGATATTTTTTCATTCTCTTGGGTCGTACAACGAAAAATGTTATATATATCATCATTATCATCATGTTGTGCCACCAGCACGGATATCCCTGACTCTCTCTTTCCACTTCTCCCTTTCATTCATCGCTTTTGGCAGGTCTTCAGGGTTACATCCCGTATCCTCACATAGTTGCTCTATGTATGTTCGAGCAGGTCGTCCTGCTTTTGCTTGGTCATGTGTGGGGGTCCATAGGAGTACATCACTGATTAGTTCGTCCTTGCTTCTCCAGCAGTTATATATATATATATATAGATCCGCAAGTGAATTTGTTGTTCTAGACTTTTATTTTTATAATTTTGGTCTATATGCATTTCTCACTTTATAGTTGTCTTCAGGAGTCTGATATTAATAAGGGCGGTCTTTTTGGCTTTTATCGTGGCAATTGTTTTGATAGGGTTGTGATTCTGCTTAATTCCAGGATATATGTCACTGAATGTCCTGTTGGAATTGATATATCTCTCTCTCTCTCTCTCTCACTCTCTCTCTCTCTCTATATATATATATATCACTCTTGAAATTTGCTTTCGCTCTGTGGGCATAAAATCACGAGGAAATGATGTGCGTGAAACTCTTAGTTTAACATATTTATCAAATAATTGAAATATTGTGACACTGATTTTAATTTTTGTATATAAGATCCATATTTTAGCGGTTGCAGTGAATTATATAAGAGTTGTTCAATAAACAAAGAGAAATATTACCTAAGAAGTGGTCAATCGGAAGCAAGGTTGGACATTTTTTTTCAGGGATAATAGTTGTAATGGCTCCTTTCATGCCTCAGAGGACTGTCACCTTTACTTTCTTTACTGGCCCCTGTATCTGGAACGTTTCCTTTATCAGAAAATCAATGTGTTCCCACTCAATGAATTTTAAGCTTGGGATTATAATGACAAACCAATGTTTATCACATTTATAAAGATTTTTGACTAAAATATACTTCTCCCTACTCATCACACATTCTTCGGTAAATTTCATATTGTTTGCACTTCTGGGACCTCTGTTCAAGCCTGAAACACACTATTTTTATTTGCAACCAATTTTAATGAATTCTAAATAAATATTTTTCGGATTGGTTTCTTTGTTTGATGGCATATCAACCCTTGTAGGTTATTTAATGCCAAAGTCACTTTCGTTGAAGAACAGTAGTGGTACTATTTAGCCCATAGCTGGGAGGATAAGGGGGTATTTGCCGGAAAGTGAACGTAATAGCGAGACTGGAGTTCGAACTCGCTTACTACGATTCCGCAGTCCATCGCTTTAACCATTACACCACAAGGACACCCCCATGAATTTATCGGAGATTAAAATTTTTTTTTTTTGCCATGAACAAAGTCCAAAGTATGTAAATATTATTAAATATTTTTTTAAAAATTGGAAGAAGAATATTTCACCCTATAAATGAATTCTTCTAATTGATTGAATGACCCTTGTCTATATGTCTATAAATGTGTGTGTAAATATATATTAAAATAAAGAGGTCCGAAATTTATTTCAAATTTAGTATGTAGTTTTATTATTATTATTATTATTATTATTATTATTATTCCGAATAAGTATATAATTTTGAGACACCTGTTTTTGACATTCTATTTCTCTTCAGGCTATTAAGTTTTTCGTTGTGTGTTGAATATCTTTGTTATATCAGGAGGTTCATTTATTGTTTTGGTCGATTCTTGTTGACTCCACGTTTAATGTCTGTGGCTAATCTTTTTGATATTTTCCCACTTCTTCAATTTCACCTCTTCTGGTCTATAAATGCGTTTTTTTCTTATTAATACGTTTGTGTGTGTATATATATATATATATATATATATATATATATATATATATATATGTATGTATTGTGTATGTGTATGTGTGTGATGGAATCTAATGCATTTGTGTATTATTTGTATTAATGTGGCAATTGCCTTGTTAATAAGTGTATGTGTGTGTTTGTGTGTATGTGTGAGTGTGAGCACGTATACACAGATGTATGTTTACTTACGTATACTGCAATCATTCGAATATATTTTCAAAGACATTGAGTGAGATAAATGTATGTGAAAATAAATTTATCCACATACGGAGATGTGTTTTTAGCCAATCGGTGAAAGTATGTGTTTGTGTATGAATGTATATGTGTGTGCGTGCCTATGAAGTCAGTAACTTCAAGGGTAGTTTAAACTTTCTTTTTAACTCCTTTTCTTGAATTGAAGTAATGAGTAGTCATTGGTCTGGTTGATTGACATTATTTTAAAGTGTCAGTTGCTACATGCGTAAATATTTTTAAATATATAATATTTTTGTTGTCTAATGATTTGACGTTGTTTTTATGTAGAGATATTGAGAACATTTGTTGAATTTCACTTCTTCTTTTTGAAATGAATGTTTTGGGGGAATTTCGAAAGGATATTTTTTTTTCTGTAATTATGTGGTGCCTTCAATAAGTTTCCAGACTTTTTTTTTGTACTGGCATTAAAAATTGTCGTAGACTCTTGAGAATTCAGTATGTTATTGCTATACATTTAATGAGATGACTGACCAATTTTTGATTTCAGATTCAAATGAATACCTACAGCAGCAATTGGAATACACACTACTAAAGCCTGATTGTCACAGCTGGTGAATTTCAAAAATGCAATATGGACGTGAGGACACTTTAGGAGAACGATAAGCAATAAAATTATGTTTTGAACTTGGAAAAAATGCCACAGAAACGTATGGAATGCTTCAGACTGCTTTTGAACCATCTTGCGTAAATTGAACATCAGTTTTTGGGTGGCATAAGAGATTCAAGGAAGGCAGGGAGTCTGTGAGGGATGATGATAGGTATGGGAGGAGTAAAGAAGTCAATAGACCAGAGTTGATTGGCCAAAGGGTTAGGGTTAGAGCTACTATGTTGAGGTTTTAAGGGAGTTCAGCAAGAGATTCCTAGGGAAGAGACCAGCACTCTTCAAATCGGGTCAGTGGCATTTCCACCAGGACAATGCACCAGTCCACAACTCCATCTTTGTCACAGACTATTTGACCAAGATGGGCATCAAGACAGTTCCTCAGCCTCCCTATAGTCCAGACCTTGCTCTCTGTGACTTTCGGTTATTCCCTAAGCTCAGAGGCTGTCGTTATGAGACAATTGAGGAGATGAAAGAGGCTGTGACGAAGGTCATTGACACGCTCACACAAGAGGACTTCCATGGGGCGTTGCAGAAGTTGTTTGAACGGTACAACAAGTACATATCAGCCGGAGGAGATTACTTCGAAGGAGACTAGAGTTTTATGTGTGTACTATCAATAAAAGTGCCCATACGAAAAAAGTCTAGAAACTTATTTAATGATCCTCGTATATGGAATATATCGCATCTTTGATTTTTGTATTTTGAGATCCGAAGCGTTTTGAGCTCCCAAATTTAGATAAGGTTTGTGTGTTTTTTAAATGTTTTTGTTATTGTTTGCTTTTATTCACTTTTGTTAAGTCAGATATATTTTTAATTGTATCATTGGTTTTAAGTTGATCCTGATTCTTTGATAATTCTAAGAATAGTTCCACGTTTTCTTTTGTTTTGAGACATATGCTAAGGGTTATTCGTTGGTGTACTTTTTTAGGTTCGTAGTAGTTCTAGTGATATTCTTTGGCTAATTCAAATATTTAGTCCATTAATGTTGAAGGATATCTCTTTGATGGAGGGTTACACATTGTTCTTCTAGGTGGACCTGTCGGAGGTTTATGAAAATGAATATGGTTCAGATGCTGCGTGCAGGAAAGTAATGTGTGGTTTTTAAGCAGCTTATGGGAAGATTGCTCTTAAAATAGAGATATTATTGAATGTCCGTTGGTTTGTGTTATATGCATATATGATAATATGGCTATTTTTCAATTTTTTTAAAAATACGGGTGTCTACAAGTGGCATTTCTTTAATTTTCATAATAAACCCCAGATAGAAAATGCGACTGGAGTGTGAATGACGTCATGCCCGGAAGCGATGGGCTGAGAATTTGGGTATTTTGAAAAAAAGTCAGTTGGGGACAAGATACCGAATTGAGAACCAGCGGCAGACAGAGGGCTTTGGGCCTTCAGTAACCCACGGTTGAGCAACCAAGCGAATATGAGGAAGAAGTGCTGCTATGGTCGAAAGAAGAACTTTGGGTCAAAATAACAGTCTGTCCCCGTCTCTAGCTCATCTCTCACACACAACAACCATCACCCTTTCGAGAATAAAGTGTGAGAGATTATAATTTTATTAAGAAGCGTGTTCGTTCGTTCATTGAAGTCGTCATTATTGTTGACTATGTTTCCGCTTCAGCGTCTCATCAACCGAAAAGGACATCGACGCGCGGTGTCTTCAAGTGATATTTCTTTAAGATTGTGTTCTATTGTAAAGTATAACTTAGTATTTAGGTATCGAAATATATTTGTATATCGTAGATACTGCCTCATGGTCATTTAAAAAATATAAGGCTGTCATTTTGTTACCTTTTCCATGATCCATAAAATCTATTTCAATATTATTGCCCTATGATTTCATAAAAAGAAATTCTGTAAATATGCTAGGGTTATTGTGACATATGATGGTGTCATTTTGGTTTCCATTGAGATTCCCAGAGTTTGGGTTGGTTTTTTGTTGTCATATTTGGAATGATTATTTTTCAGTATTAATTCTATACCATAAATAATAATGCTTTTTGTTTGATATCCGATGCAATACACCTGGGTGTTTTGCAAGCCAAAGCTATATATATATATATATATATATATATGAACTGTGTACCAAGGTAACTAGTGTTAAGAGTCGGCAACTACATTTCAATATCTATCTATCTATCTATCTATCTATCTATCTATCTATCTAGTGACACTGGTATCCAGCTGTGTGACTGATGACAAATTGACAATCATGAGAAATTTCACAGAGAGAGACGATTTTTTTTAAATGGAGGAGTCAGTTACTGGAAAAATGACAAGTAACGACTAAAATTTCAGGGATAGAAAAACTACACCCAAATTTTGGTTGGGCGATAATTTTTCAAATATTTAATCGTTCTTAAATAAAACAAAAAATAACACTCCACGTATTTCTATTTTGAAATGTACCCAAAGAAAGTTATAATATCTCTTCATCACTTTTGTGTCTCTTTGGTTCCGCCATAAACTGTCTACATTATATATATATATATATATATATATATATATATATATATATAGAGAGAGAGAGAGAGAGAGAGAAATAGAGATAGAGATATTCACATATATATGTATATGTATGTGTGTGCAATGGTATCTTTTTGTGTGCTTGAGTGTCCTTGTAAATATCCTCACAATCTGAAAGTAACGAAAAAACGAGTAAGAATGAACAATTGATTGAGTCAAAAACTTACCCGAAAGAAGATATTTTAAACATTAAATAGAATGAAATTTCACGAATATATTGTTTATCCGAAATAAAACTTAATTTCTCATGAATCCATCCAGAGAGTGAAACATTTCAATTTAATTTTCCACATTGTCTTTCTTTTGTCCTGTCCAATCTTCTATTTCTCAATAAAGTATGTTGAAGAAGTTTACTCAGCATGCATTCACAACTGTGCTTAATGCATTCTTCATTTTCTTACACCCTAAAACACAAACGTTATGCCTAGACTACGTACTTATGACGTCGATAGATCTTATAAAAGAAAATGGCTTCACACGAAAAAAAAATGCAAGAAGCAGACGATATCCCGCAGATGCTATAACGAACACAGACTATGCAGCCTGAAGTCGGTATCAGGAGCCATTGGCCTCCACGTGAAAGTCGACAAAATGGAGTACATCAGTTTTAATGAAGAAGGAAACAGCTCCATTCTAAATTACGGTTCACTGAAATTAATGGAAAAGTTTACATCCCACGGCAGCAGCGTCTCATCTACTGATATCAATATGTACCCAGCGAAGGCATAGACTGCTATTGGTTAGCTATCGATCATATGAAAGTCTGGTATGTCCAATAAAATAAATCAGGGTTTCTTCAAAATAGTAATTATATCAATACTCCTGTAGGGATGGGCCACATGGACGCTGACTAAGTGTATAGAAAAAAAACTTGACGGAAACTGCACAACAATGCTACGAACTATATTGAACCAACATCATCATCATGTCGTGCCGTCAGCACGGATATCCCTGACCCTCTCTCGCCACTTCTCCCTATCACCCATCGCCTCCGGCAGGTCTTCAGGGTTACATCCTGTGTCCTCACATAGTTGCTGCATGTATGTTCGAGCTGGTCGTCCTGCTTTTGCACGGCCATATGTGGAGGTCCATAGGAGTACATCACTTATGAGCTCGTCCTTGCTTCTCCAGCAGTGTCCCACGTGTCTGGTTCGTCTAACTTGTATAGTTTTCGTGGTGGGGGGCAAGTTGGTGTCTCGTGGGGTGTTGTCGCCAGGACTTGTTCAATACTGCTCTCAACATTCTTAACCCTGGAAGCAAAATCCCATGAAATAACAGCTGTACGACCACTTACCTCCCATCTCTAAAACTATCCACATAAGACAAACTGCTGGAAAGCAAGGGTGAACTCATAAGTAACGTTCTCTAATGGATTCCTTTACACTGACGAGCCAGTGTTCACTAACCAATAAGAACCGGCCAAAATCAGCTCTGTGCGGACACAGGATGTAGTCTGGAAGACTTGCTGTGAGTAATAAATGATAGGGATGAATAAACAGTGCCCAATATTCGTGATTGACACTACATTAGCAAGTTAGCTTAGTAAAGACGAAGTTAACGGTGTTTGATGACAGTATTTCTGTCAAACTGACAAACTGAGTTCTTCTTAAATGACAGCCCCCATTTTGGACTGATTTTAAAAAAGGGGCCGCCTGTCACTTTAGACGTTGTGCTACAAGGGTCGGCCGAGAACCGTAGTGGTACAAGGGTATATGTGGTGCAATAGTAAAACAAACGTCTATTGAAACTGTACCAGCAAAACATCCATTTGAACATAGTGTTACAAACTTCTATTCGTGCCGTGTAACGTTATACTTGTGGATCTATTCATTTTAAAGTATATATATATATATATATATATATATATATATATATATACGAGGGTGGGCTGCAAAGTTCAGAGGCTGAAAACTCATATGGTGTCGTGATATCTGCTGTTGACGACATTTTCACCAATGTGATCTAATCGTTGCAACACCGCCAGAAATGGTGCATGGATCGCTAGTGGTACATTATTGAAAATATATATATATAATATTATACCCCCATACACGCACTCCATATATATATATATATATATATATATAGGTTTTTCATCTCTCAGCGTGTCCGTTCACTTTATAGCATTTCACATTACCATCCTATCGGTCATACCCTACGAAAGCATCGAAAGCAAGCTCTTTTTCAATAGGTGGTTATGGATCTCTTACGCAAAATTCAATCATTCAGTCACTCCAATCGTTACAACAGATATATTCACAAAACATTGGGGCATTTCAGATGCCGTAGGGACTAAAGTGCAATACTTCAACATCAAAGTGATCAAGTTGGAACTCTAGCCCACTTTTGAACTTATGTCCACTGGAAAAGATATGAACTATCTTTTGACCCTTACAAATATGTTAATACCTGAAATTACCCTTCTTCTACAAAGATTACTTTGGCATTAAATAATCTACGAATGCTGATATAAAATTAAATAAAGAAACGAAATCCAAGAAAATAAAAAAAAAAAAATTATCTATGAAAATTGCAGATCTAAAGAGATTACTCTTACAATGGCCCATAATATGTTAATTGGAATATATAATTGCCTAAAAATTGCAAAACAATTACTAGTTATATGTGGTTTATAGTCTGTGTTATACGGCATATATATATATATATATGTGTGTGTGTGTGTGTGTGTGTGCATGTGTGCGTGTGTGTGTGTTAGTTTTTCAACTGCATGAAAGGATAAAATCGTCGGAATCTTTTGCAATTACTTATTAATATATAATCAATATTTGCGCGCGAACACACACACACACACACACACACACACACATATGAACATATATATACACATAAAATTAATTTAAATCGCCTAACTGGAGTTAGGCTTCCTGGTGATCCGTTAAGGTGAAACTTTAGTAGGAGATTTCCGACTCGCGATTTAAGTTAATTTTATAATTGGCTCCAGTCGTGTTGAGCACTCTTGTAATTGTAGCATTGCAGCGTTCGCGGAAGGTTTTAGTTTTCTTTTGACCAACTGACTGCGTATCTCTTGATTTTTTTTAAGGGGTGTGACGGGGTTGGCCTTTTCTTTCTTTTTGTCCTATAATACTTTTTCTTTTTCCCCTGGGCGGTGATTCGAGATACTTTTATCTCTTGTTCCTGGCGGGTTTTTTTTCTTTTTTTCTGATACCGTGAATGCTGGTAGATATTAGATTAGTAAATATATATATATATATATATATATATATATATATATTTATATATAAGTATCTCACCCTGAATAGCGAGTTCATTTTGCCATGTTGATATATGTATCTTTCTGCAAGCTTCTATGTGCATACGGTGATAAAATGTTATTTGTACAAAAATCGATTATTTTGAAAGTGCTCAATGCCATCGTCAGCAGAGTCAATAGTGAGTGTAGCTACAACACACACACATAAAAACTCACACCACACACACGTATATATATATGTATATTGTTGATATTCTCTTGTTAACAATGTGTTTTATAGCATTTTGATCACCTTGCCATCTCATTTTAATATTCCAACATTATGTAGTTAGGGTTGATATAAATACTGGTAGTCGATATTGTCTGAGTAAATATTGATTAACATTGTCTTTGTAAACATTGTCTGAGTAACATTGAGTAAATATTTGCCTACTGGACACCCCGGCTTTACATATATATATATATATATATATATATATATATATATATATATATTACCCAACCCCTATGCACGAACAGGATGTAATTCAATGTCGATTTTTAAGCGAAGTTTAACATGTTTGAATTTAGACTTTTCATTCTCCTAGACCAGATAACATATCAAGATTAACGAGCTTAGTCTGTCCAACTATTTACTCAAGTCGGGGGGAGCGGCGTTTGATTCATACCTTTCATCGACTAACAGACGACATATATTTCAAAAAAATTATGGGAAAAAAAGCGTTCATAAATCGTTTTATGCCTATTAAATATGGTTGTTAGAAAATAAAACGACTGAACTTTCTTTAGCCATTTCCCCATATGTAGAAGGCTGTAGAATTGATCAGCTGATACATGATAAGTCCTAACAATTATAAAAGATTCTGTGAAAAGTTGGGTAAACATTTTCAAAAACATTAAAACAATGATGATGCTAGGATTAGAGTAATCATTGAATAATAAGAATATGCATATATATATATATATATATATTGACACAAGATGAGATGTCCAGCAAAAGAATAATTGTATAGTTACATTACCACATCTTGATGTGCGGTGAAGACACGCTAAAGGTACGGGTACCCAACAGAACCCTAAAGTTAAGCAGAGATGAACCAATTCAATATTCAGAGGGGTAACTATTTACTAATAGCAAGTACAGGAAGCATCCTGAAACCTATGCTTTAGACTAAGTAATAATAATATTTCAATCTTGGGGATATGCTGGAAAAATACCAAATTGATAATAATTTTGGTTTTATTTGGTTGTGTTTTATGGAATACCAACCCTTGTGGGTTATTTAATTCCTAATTGTTTAAGCATATATATATATATATATATATATATATATATAGCAAATATATAGATATATATATAGCAATTCAGGGAAAGGAGTAGCGCCCTCCCCTACACCTTGGTGTACTAGATATCAAACAGGGAGCCTTCGGGTCACCCTCGACTATGGTCGCCAGCTATACCTATATATGCTTAAACAATTAACATGTATATATATATTGTTGAATAGTGGCTCGTACCACGTGACGTCCGGTATCGCGGAGGTATAAAGGACGTCGTTTTCTTAAGCACGGGGTTTCTGCAAGATCTCGGTCAGTAGTAAGACCAACTTCGGTCGTAACACCCACAGCGCGTGACTTATATATGTTGGACTGTACCACTTCAGTTAAAAATAATCAACTCTTTATTTCACACTGTATCTCTACCTTACCACGATACAACATATATATAATTTGTGAGGGGTTAGCTTATAGGTAGTATTATTTTAAACAAGCCAGATGGTTTAGTTTTGCTTTTTTTGTTTAATGGCATATCAACCTTTATAGGTTTTTTAATGCCAAATCTATTCTCCTAGAAGAACAGTTATGGTACTATTTAACCCATAGCTGGGAGGATACGGGGGTTCATACTTTTCCCAATGGTATTTGCCCGAAAGTGAACATAATTGCGTGACTGGAGTACGAACTCGCTCACCACGATTCCGCAGTCCATCGCTTTAACCATTACACCACGAGGACACCCATTAAACAAACCAGAGTTAATCTGTTTGTGCAGTTATGGTTTGTAAACGAACAGGTCGTAGGTAACCGAGCTCATTTATTTATGTCCAGTAAATTGGTAGTAAATATTGCAAACACTAAAAGTTTTATTTACTCAGGGATAATTGGGTTGAAGTATGGCTATCTAGCGGACCATTGAAAAATTGCAGTGAAAGGTTACTCTACATTCCTCAAAGCTCCAAGTTTGGAGCCTCAGCATTATATAATTTAGTGACATATCAAGGACACTCGTTCAGGATGGGTCTTACCATCTGCAGAGATACAGTCATCGTATGCTACAGCCCCAGTCGACTGTTCTAATCAATGGTCTTTAAATAGCAACAATATCTCTGTTATATAATTACGGAATTATTTTTTTATATTAATCATTTTTCGTTAATTATATTTCATCATTCAGTTTGGTTGGGTTTTGAATTATTCGGCTCTTAGTTCAGGTGCACAGACATTGGGTACAGTCTACGCACGTGCGCAGAGGATATGACAATCACAATTTTCATAATAAACCCCCGATAGAAAATGCGACTGGAGAGTGAATGACGTCATGCCCGGAAGCGATGGGCTGAGAATTTGGGTATTTTGAAAAAAAGTCAGTTGGGGACAAGATGCCGAATTGAGAACCAGCGGCAGACAGAGGGCTTTGGGCCTTCAGTAACCCACGGTTGAGCAACCAAGCCAAGATGAGGAAGAAGTGCTGCTATGGTCGAAAGAAGAACTTTGGGTCAAAATAACAGTCTGTCCCCGTCTCTAGCTCATCTCTCACACACAACAACCATCACCCTTTCGAGAATAAAGTGTGAGAGATTATAATTTTATAAAGGAGCGTGTTCGTTCGTTCATTGAAGTCGTCATTATTTTTGACTATGTTTCCGCTTCAGCGTCTCATCAACCGAAAAGGACATCGACACGCAGCAAACGAAGGCATGGCCAGCTAACGATAAGCTATCGATCATATGGAAATCAGACCTGACCGATAAAATGAAACGCAGTTTCTTTCAGGCAGCGGTCGTATCAATACTGCTGTATGGATGCACTACTTGGACGCTAACTAAACGGCTGGAGAAGAAGCTAGATCGCAATTACACAAGAATGCGGCAAGCAATATTGAACAAGTCCTGGCGGCAACACCCCACAAGACACCAACTGTAAGGCCACCTGCCTCCTATCACGAAAACTATCCAAGTTAGACGCACCAGGCATACAGGACAATGCTGGAGAAACAGGGACGAGCTCATAAGTGATGTACTCCTATGGACGCCCACATATGGCCGGGCAAAAACAGGACGACCAGCTCGAACATACAAACAGCAGCTATTTGAGGATACGGGACATAGCCTTGAAGACCTGCTGGGGGCAATGAACGATAGGGAGAAGTGGTGAGAGAGGGTCAGAGATATCCGTGCTAGCGGCACGACATGATGATGATGATATGCATGTGGCTATACAATATCTCTTCAAAGAATCTTTCGTGGATATGACACGCAACTGCATGTGATTGTGAGACTCCCATTCTGGATAACTACAGAATGTAGTGTTCGTCTTTATTTTCATCACTTCCATGTAGATCATCACCCTGATTGGTAGTACCAATTACAGTTAAATATATCTGTTTAAGAATTACTCGTATTCGATAGAACTGTGGGCAAAAAATCTATAAAAATAACTACATAAAAAATGTTAATATGAATGTACAATGAACGTGATTCAGTCACCTCTCGTCATAAACATTTCTCTACTCGACAGGTTGACATGCTGTTAAATTCAGTCAATTATCAAAGGACATATGATAGAAACAAGAAAGAAAACATGGTCGATTAAATATATGCGTGAGATTTTAATAGACTTTTTTCGTCGAAATTTGAACCAATCAAACGCTGTTTTATAATCATGCACATCCCATCAACAAATTCTAAATTCGATATCATCATATGTAAATGAGTCCGACTTTTTGAAAGCCATTTTGTTGTCTGAAAAAGTCCCGTTTTAAAAATCCCCATACGGTCGACGCATAAATATTCAGTTCACGTTAGAGAGGAAAATATTCTGTCGATTAATTTGTTTTTTCTTTTTGTTATGTTTTTTTTCTGCCGCTTCGCTGAGTTTGTTATTACTGTAAATGAACGCTTAATCGTTCCAGTATTGGTGATTCATTAGTATTCGAAGCGTAAAAATAATGTTACCAACCAATTTCATGGAAGAAAAATGTTGTTTCGAATAAGATATTGGGCGATCAAATTCAAACGACTGTCCACATAGAGGAGTGGACAGTTAGGATTGGAGCAAATAACGAATCCATTTTGAACATCTTCAACCATTTATTAAGATCTTGTTAGAGTGCCTGTCATAGATTGAGATTTAGCGAGGTGATCTTACACGCGATAAAATGAGAGTAGCGAGTTCGATTCTAATGCTTGATTCATTACTGTGTCTTTTTGTCAGATGAACTCTAAAGCATACGTGTTTAATTGATTGATTGGTTGATCGTTTTTAATGGCATTTCAACTTCTCTAAGGCAAGTTTTTAAAGTTAAAAGAATACGTTCATTATATGTTTATATTTCCATTTTTGTTGGTGTTTCTTAAGAATTTTTACGCAAAATTATATATCATTTATTCCTATCTAATATGAACACTAAGTGTGCAAGTGTTGGCACCCCCTGGTTCCCAAAAAAAGGTATGGGACAATAAGAAGTCCCCTCTCTAAATATATATTTCTCCATCTATCTCTCAAACGACAACAAACTGTGGGCCACTTTGGGAAAATAAAATGAGAGATATATTTTTATAACGAAATTATATGATATCATGTATTCCTATCTAATACGAACACTGTTCACAAAGTTGTTGGGTTTCAAGTATTCCTATCTAATACTACTAATAATTGGGTTGTTATATCACATATAACATGGATTTTCGGTTCGTTCCTAGTGACCCTGTGTGCTTTGATAAGCTGTCACGTTGTGATTAGTAAACGGGGTGATGACAGCGCGTCAGGGCAGTCCGGTCCAACAGGTGTGTAACCGGAAGAAGACCACGTGATGAGAACCATGTGGGCAGATTAAGACAGAGTGCAGAGAATCGGGTGTCGATCCAGGGATACGCAGCCGATCAGAGGCGTCTCAGAGGCTTCTCTGACGATACGGCTTACAAGGGGTTGCAAGAGTTATCACCTCCTGGCTCCCAAAAGAAGGTATGGGACAATTAGAAGTCCCCTCTCTAAGTATATATCTCTCCATCTATCTCTCAAACGACAAAAAACTGTGGGCCCCTTTTGGAAAATAAAATGAGAGATATATTTTTATAATGAAAAGTGTTTCGTTCGTTCATTGAATTGCGTAAATCGTGGATATACAACAGGGTTTCCAGTAATTATCCCTTAGAGTAAGCAATTATAACTTCAAGTAACTATTCTTAGTAGAAATGATTTACAGTTTTATGATATTAAGTATTGCCATTTAATACAAATTATCTAACATGTGACCCATAGATGGGATCCTAGTTGTTACTATAATTCTGAATGTGCGTGAACATGCCAGTAACGGCAATGAGAAAATACTCCACACTCACAAAAGCGCTAAAACTGGAGCCTCGCCATCATTTTAGTGTCATACACAAGACATCTGTTTTTTTGAGGGGTATTATCTTTCTGCAATGGATACAGTCAGTATATTTTAGCGAATAAATTGTTGAGTCATATTTTAAGCTTTGTTTAGTTTGGCATTCATCCGGAAACATGAAAACCCAATAAGAAAGGACTTAATTTACACTTGCCGGAATTTAATACTTTGTGACACGATGTGGGTGGTCCGCTAAGCAGACGATCCATTTGTCTGTTTTGGCGCGAAACCAAACAAAGGTCTTGGAATCGAGATCTCCGACGAGACCGGAAGTGGGCGAGGAAAGGCAGGTCCGAGAGAAGCCAGAGGAGTGGGTAAGGGAACGCCAGTCAGACCAGTTGGAAAAAGGAACCCAGAGAAGGCAGTTGGCGAAGGAAGACGCAGAGGGGAAGTCGACAGCAGTCAGCAGTGAGGGAAGACCAGTCAAGATGAGTTGGCATTCCTCGTAGCTTAGAAGAAATTTCGCGAAAAATACACGCCAGCGATAGTCTACAGATGCACAGGGAATGCAGTGTTACAGAACCACCCTTCTTGCACATTGAGTTGACCCAAGCCCATATTGTTCGTTTGTCGTTTATTCTTTTTCTCCCACTCCTTTGGTTGTATTTCTTGTGGCCATAAAGAAATTGAAATGCCTCGGCGGAAACCACTAGATGATTCATTGGCCAAGACAGAATTGTTTCAAAAAAGTTGATTAGTACTGAGGCCACGAGGGGTAGTGTAACAACTTGATGGGAATACGTGATATCATATAACTGAGCAAAATTTAAAAAAAAACACTCTTCAGAAAGAGCTGTATAAAAATAAAACAAGTGTACAATGGGCATAATTTTCTAAATTCTAGACATATATTAACCTAAGACAGGTTGAAATGTCATCAAAATCAATAAATCAATCACTCAATCAATCAAAATTACAGAAGATATTTTTAACAATAAAAATGAGATGACTACTCTGAACAAGTCTTGGAATGATAGTTACTCATCATTAAATCACAGACATTATGCACGAAAAATAGAGATAAACTTTCCGAAAAACGACTGAAATTATCGTTTTTCTTAAAATAAACACAAGAGGGTATCTTAATACGAATTGGATCAATATTTCGAATAAGTCTTCGAATAATAATGACTTTTATCAAAATAACAAAAGTATCTGAAACAGAAGGAAATCAATATTCCAGACAAGTCAAAGAATAATAATGAATCTAAAACTTCCAGAAAAATATATATTTTCATATTTGAAAAAGGCATTCGAAAGATATTTTTGATGATAATTTAAAAATAAAACCCGCGGCAGCTTCGTTGTTGACATATCTTAATAAAAAGAAATACTTTTGTAATTATATTCTCAGATGCATTTAAAAATCTTTCATTGTGGAAACTACTATTTTAATTCGCTGGAGGAAGTTCTTTTTTTATATTAGAGCTAACTGTTGTTACTTTGTTTTTAAAAGTATCTTTATTTACCCAACTCTTCTTCTATCAATAACCAGAGAGATGGGTAAGTGGACTGTTAGGAAGAAAATACAGGATAGAACGATAAAATTGTCGCCCTAGAAAAGACGACTTGATTCCATTTCCGTTTAATGAAAACCGGTTTTCTTTTTTTTTTTTCTTTTTTTTTTTTTTTGTTGACTATCTACTAGTTGACCAGTTGTGTACAAATCCCAAGAATGATAAGAGCCTTCTATGATGTCTGAAAGTGACACAATGTTCGACGAGCGAGATCAGAGATGCGCCACTGTACAACTCATGGTCTCTACTGATCCAAGTTATGACAACAGAACCATTGCTAACACCCTCAAAATGCAAATCTGGATTGTCATGAATAACAAGGACGTGCTCAGGGTGATGAAAACAAAGTTTTCGGCTTCGGTTATGGTCTTTGACGTGGTTTCAAGTGAGAGCCACATCATGCCACCTCACATCTTCGAAATCGGCTTGAAAGTCAACACCAAAGTATACCTAGATGTGCTGAAAAGTGTGGTGATCCCCTGGTGCAATCAGGTGGCCGGTGGCCGACTCTGGGTGTGGCAAAGGGACTCGGCGCCGGCCCACAAGTCCAAAGAGACCCAGGCTTGGTTTCAGAAGGAGTGCTACGACATTGTACCCTTCTCTCACTGGCCCCCCTCCTCCCCCGACCTGAACCCGCTGGACTACTTCATTTGTTCATACGTCGAGAACATCACCATCATGACCTCCTACAACACCAAAGCCAGCCTTATCGCCGCCATCAGCCGAGTATTCGCCGAGCTCTCGCCGGCGCTTGTGGAAAAGCCATGCTCCCAGTTCCGGATCCGTATCGAGGCGGTGATTAAGGCTGAAGGCGGCTACGTTGAACAGATGTCGGCTTTACTACATAATGAAGTTACCTGAAGTAGTTTTTTCAATAAAAGTTTTAAAATAAAGCGGTAGTGTTGTTTTCTTTAGGACGACAATTTTATCGATCCACCCTGTAAGTGACCCAAAGGATGGAATTATTGTATCAGCATGTAGTAAATCCTTCACAAACCTACTTTAAAAATCGCTAAAACGTTGAATCAGAAATATTTTAATAGTTTTCTTTAAGTTTAATTTCTAAGTTTAATTTCATAAACAGAAAACGACTATACTAATAAAATATACCTCCTTTTCGGTGGGGCTTAAGAATATGGAGCATCCTCACAGAGAAATGGCAAAAACGCTGGTCTGTGGCCTTGAACTTAGAATACTTTTACTGCGTCACTTACCAAAGGGTAATATCCTTTCAAAAGTAGGTATCCTTATTATCAGAATACAGCATCCAGTGATCATGTTTCTGAACTAAACAACTGAAGAGAGTGGAATAACCCTTAATCCTAGGTCCATTCTAACCTGGAGTGGTATTCCTGTAGAGATTTCTATCTACGAGTTGAACAGATATGTTTGAAATAGTGTTTTAAATGATTGGCTCTTTAAAAACTGACCCTGGAAGTATAAAACGTAATGATATGATATATTGAAAGTTTGAAACAGTGCAAATTGTTTTTGTTAAAGAAAAGGGTATCAAGCTAACAAAGGAAAGAAGCAGAAGGTACCCCGCAAAAACAATTACCGACGCTGACTACGCCGATGATATAGCGCTTCTGGCAAATGCACCCGCCCAAGCTGAAACCCTGTTACATAGTCTGGAACGAGCCGCTGCTGGCATCGGCCTCCATGTCAATGCACACAATACGGAATATATGTGCTTTAATCAAGGAGGCAACATCTACACACTAAAAGATAGCACTCTGAAACTAGTTGAGATGTTCACCTACCTAGGGAGCAGTGTCTCATCAACCGAGACAGACATGAACATGCGACTAGCAAAGGCGTGGGCAGTTAATGATAGGCTTTGGGTCATGTGGAAGTCAGACCTGACCGATAAAATGGAGCACAGTTTCTTCCAAGTAGCGATCGTGTTGATACTGCTATATGGATGCACCACATGGACGCTAACTAAACGGATGGAGAAAAATCTTAACGGCAATTACTCAAGAATGCTGCGAACAAGTCCTGGAGACAGCACCCCACAAAGCAGCTACTGTACGGCCACCTACCACCCATCACGAAAACTATCAAAATTAGACGAACCAGAAATGTGGGACACTGCTGGAGAACTAGGGTCGAGCTCATCAGTGATGTACCCCAGTGGACCCCTTCACATGGACGAGCAAAGGCAGGACGTCCAGCTCGAACCTACATACAGCAGCTCTGTGCCGATACGGGATGTAGCCCTGAGGATCTGCCGAAAGCAATGGACGATAATAAAGTGTGGCGAGAGAGGGTCTGGAATATCCGTGCTGATAGTGCGACATGATGATGATGATGATTGTAGGAATACTTGATACCATATAACTGAAACCATGTATTCTGGGGCAAATTGTTGGTATTAGACGGGAATACTTGAAACTACAAAACTGAAAGAAAATTGTTAGGATTAGATAGGAAAACTAGAAACCATATAACTGTTTGCAAATTATTAGTGTTTAGGATAATTAGCTGAAACTATCCCCCTCTTTTGTCAGCGGCGGTAGAATACACCGACTGCACCCCTGTAGAGGGGTAAGATTATCCTAGTATGCTACCTGTTGGCTTTGGTTCACGACCCGTAATGCTTCAGAACGGGTCTTGGTGACCAGGCAACCGAAGTGGTCATGTGACCTGCAACAGTCCACTTACCACGTTAGACGAGTGGTTGGAGTGGTCCGACCTAATCAATCGGCTAGTCATGTCGTGCTCTAACACCGATATGATTTTCCTGATCGCATTCTTTAAATTACTCTTGTGACAAACAAGTAAGTAAAGAAAAGAAAAGTTGATCTTAACCGAGGGTGACCCGAAGGCTTCCTTTTCAATAGCTACCACACCGAGGTGTAGGGGATGATGATACTGCATTCTCTGGATTGCTCAACCCTTGATCCTTACCTTATAATGCTGAGTGGTAAGCAAGCTGGTATCAAGTACCATTTTTTGAGTTTTTGATATAACTTGACCGGGGATTGAACCCCGGTCTCCTGGACCATTGGCGAACACTCTACTCATTCGGCCAATGGTCCGTATCTTAAAGGTATCTGAAGACAGTGATTGTGGGTCAACTGCTCTTAGTTTAAAACTATATAAAGTGTTTGAAAATTGACTTATTTGTGTTATATAACGATACTTAAATCCATTCAACTAATTGCAAAAATGATTAAATATCAAATAGACTTATTTGTGTTGGATAGCAGTGTTTGGAATGATCAAATTAATTGTGTTAAATAGCAATACTCGATACCATTTAACTGTGTGAAAATAGATGTATTTGTGTTAGATAGCAATACTTGAAACCATTTAAGTAAGTAAAGCTGGTGACCGTAGTCGAGGGCGACCGGAAGGCTTCTTTTCAATAGCTACTACACCAAGGTGTTGGGGAAGGCGCTACTCCTTTCCCTGGATTGCTCCACTTTACGCTTGTAACGTACATTATATTGCTGAGTGTTAAGCAAGGAGGTACTAAGTACCATTTTTAAAGTTTTTGGTATGACGCGACCTGGAATTGAACCCAGGTCTTCCGGGCCTTGGCGAACACTCTACCCACTAGCCAATGAGCCGGTTTCACTGTGTGAAAATAGTAGTATTTTTGTTAAATAGCAATATTTGAAACCATTTAACTGGGTGCAAAAAAAAACAATGATTAATATCGAATAGACTTATTAGTGTTGGATAACAGCATTTGAAACCATTTAACTGTGTACAAATGGTCTCTGGTTCATTTTAAACTAATGAGACCTATAAACAATTCAATTACACCCCCCATATATATATATATATATATATATATGTAGAAAAATTGATAACAACGATTCAAGTGGAAGGAATTAACGGGTCGACACTATAGAGCTTCGGGTCTACTGAACCACCATCAGGACCATGAGGGGGTGATATTAACGATTTTAAGTTAATGATGGATGTTTAGAAATGTGAAATACAAAAACCTCGGGGAAAATATGTATAGTTAGAAAAAGTTGGCCGTTTAACTGACCAATCAGCGTTTGAATATATATATATTTAAAATACAACCAAGCATGAGCTATTACTGTTTGTAAATAAGATATTATCTTGTAAACATGTAATTACTTCAAAAAATGAATGAATTCGACCCCAAATGACCCAACAAGTGTTGACATACCGCAAAATCCAAAAAGCAGTCAAAATAATATAATATATAGAAAGCCTATCACCGTAAAACGATGATAAATAACTAAATAAGTCATTTCCTCAA